>JASDQU010276668.1:0-14042 GCA_032191745.1 Picea mariana
TTTGGCCATGCAACCAAAGGTCACTGCCCTGGTTTGGTGACCAGATGGTGGCAATGTCATACCGCTAAATACCTATGAACATAATGGGCCGGCTCGTGATGAGACCTCCCATCCTCTTGGTTAGGTCTTGCATTTATTTATTTCATTTTTCTTAGGGTCCCTTAGTTTCTTATCGGGAGGCTTTTTATTGCCTTCTCGGGGATCCCCTGGGCGAAGCATCTCTAGGTTTTATTTTCCTATGGCTTTTATCTTTTACTAGCTGCTTTTACCTCCTGGGCCTTTAGCTCCTTCTTCCCACAAGACAAGATGTACCCTGGAAGGTCATCCTAATGGCCAGACTAGGGGAATGGGATGGATGAGCGGGATATAAGATGGAAAAGTGATAAAGATGGTGGGAGCGGACGATGGCTCTGCAAACCCCCTTTGATGGCTAACCAAAACCCATAAATACCGGCTTACTAAGTTGCCCCATCAATCACCCCAACAATGGTCAAGAGGATTAGTGTAAGATCCAAGCAGTCATCCGAAATGAAAGGAACCAAATGCATACATAAGAAGGTTATAACGATCAAATATGACACATACCATGATACCTCGGACCAATTACCTCATGGAGCAAGAGTCCTCTCTGATGCAAGTCCAGGCTGGTAGTGATGGAGGTTGGTACTGCTGACAGGACAAAGCTGGCTGAGAAGAGGAAAGATGGGCCCTCCAGGGCCATGCTTAAGTCGCTCCTGCTCTCGGTACTCCATGTCTAGGACCATGTGGGCCTCGAGACATGATCTCCTAGTTATCCCTAGATATCGGGGATAACAGTGGTGAAAGACATTCTAATGATCGAGCCCAGTGGGTGAATAAGGTCTAAAGATATTGTAAATGACCATGCTAGACATCTCCTAGAGTCTTTCGGAATTCCATTAAGTTTTGATAGGATTTTTTAATAATTAAAATTTTTCGTAAATTGAAAATTTTAATTAATTTTGATGAAAAATGTAAAAATTTGGTCCTTATGGATTTTGTATAGGGGCGTGAGTAGTCAAATCAAATGTCTTATGACCCCCTACACATTTGGACCAAGTTTCAGCTCAATTGGACAAGTTTTGCTAGGTCATTGTCCATGAGAAATCCAAGTCAGTCAAAAGTCAGCAAATAATTGGCTAAGGTAAAAAACCAACAAATTGTAAAAGTGTTTAAATTCATGAGAGAGAGTGGGGAAATGATTTCTGATGTATTTCCTAAGTTGGAAGAGTGAAAATCCACTTGGAAGCCCCCCCCATACTAAGTCAACAACCAAAAGTGAGTCTCCCTAGTGAAAAGTGCGCCCCCCTTCTTCATAAACTTAAGGGAAAGTAAAAATTAAAGTGAAAAAGTGCATACAACCCTAAGTGAACCCTTCCTATGACCTAAGCTCATGTTTGAACAAGAGGAAAGAGGTTTTCCCCCTTCACATCTCACCCCTCAAATCCTAATTCACTACCAAAACCCTAAAAGTGCACCCCCCTTGACTTGTTCTCTCTCTCGCTTGGATGGGTGACACTTGTAACTCATCCAAGAGGGGTCTCTTCTCTTTCCCTCCTTTAAAAGGAAGCCCCTTCTCCTCATTTTGAGAGGAATTTTTCACAATAACTCCATTATACCAAAATCTCTCCCCACTCTCTCTCATTCTCTCCCATTTTTCTCTTGTAATTTTGGTGCCACTTGGTAACCTTTCTTGGAGCAATAAAGTGAAGCTTTGGAGGATCTCTTGGTGTTCTTTGGTGCTTTCATGGTGTGGTTTTTGTTATATTGGCTACTCTCGTGTGATATTTGCTCTTGGTGAGGTAACATTGTAAGTTTTGTTATTATTGCTTCACATTGTTTTATTTGAAGAACCCTAAGCAAAGTATTTTGCTAGGGATATTTTTGTAGTAGTATTGTTATAGATTTATGTGATTTTTTTTTATTAGAGTTTACAAAGTATTTTGCAGACCTCTTAAAGGATCTCATCTTCTTGCCTCATTGTGTAGTAAGGGTTTACAAATTTGAAGGTTGCCAAAGCTTGGAGGAGGAACTCCAAAGGCTCCATTTTGCTTCAATTAATTTTTTGTTTTAATTTCAGCCCTTTACTTGTTTATTTTATGAACATATAATCATCATAATCTTGCTAAAAATTTCAATTTTCAAGTTCATATTTTTTCTATAAAAATTTATGTACATATGCTAACATAAAACTAACATATTTTGGTGATTTTTAGCATTTTCCAGCAAGTTTTCTTTGTTGTTTTATTCATGTTTTTCACCAATAAAAGAAGAGGTGCTGCCCAAAATAGGCAACTAGAGGCTCAAGAGAACATCACTAAGCTTTGGTGCAAAGCCCCTCTCTCTATCATTTTCTAAAGCTATTGTAAGCAGCCCAAGGAAGTCTCTTGGGCTTGCACTTTATTTTTCTTTCCAACTTTAAAATCTATAAATAATTTGATAATTTTTTTCCACACCTTGCATTGTATTTGGCTCTGCCATCCTTGCAAAATCGTGCCGGCTAGGATTAGAAATAATTTTCTGATTTTTGTTTTAGTTAATTTTGTCCACCTTTGCCACAAAATCGGAAGGCTTTGTCCTCCATCTTGTGCCAAAGTAGTGTGGTTAATTTGTTTAAGTTATTTATTTTAAGTAATTTTTGTTTTCCCACACCTTGCATGTGAGTGGCTATGCCATCCTGCAAAATCGTGCTAGCTAGTGTTTAAAGTTTCCTTTTATTTTGCAAAGTAAACAAAATTTACCCCGCCTTTGCCCTGTATTCCCTCCCCTTGCCACTTTGTGGATCTTGGGTAATAAGAAAGGGCAAAGGATTGAGTCGATAGTTTAATTAGGTACCCATTCTCCATTATTGTTTGGCCACTAAAATAAGGTGATTTGTGAAAGCTAGAAGGAGTTGAAGGAGGGGACAGTTTCACGACACTAAGTGTCCTCCTTGTTGAGCACCCAAACACTTTGGACTTGACCTATGGAGCTAGGGGAAAACCTTGTTGCTCTCTTGTTGAGCACCTAGCATTTCCTCTTGGCTAAGGGATGAGGACTTGGGGTAGTCACATAGCTTAGGCTTGCAACCTTTCACATCTAAACCACTAAGCTAAAGAGAAACTTAAAATTAACTAAAAGCAACTTAACCATTTGCACAACAATTACATTTCCTTGCAATTTATTTTCAAGTATTTACATTCCATTCATTTCTATGCAAGTTATTTTCATGTGTAAATATTTATATTGATTTAGTTATAAGCATTCTTTATTCATTCATTTTTTTAAAGTAATTGTACAAAGTTATTTTTTAATTCATTGTGTAGATAGTTCTTAATTTGTTTTATTCTTATAAGCTTATCTTCTTTTGTGTATACTGGAATAAGTGGAATCTTCAGGCACTGGTCTAATTGCAGTTTAATAAAAAAATGTTTGTTTTTCATTGAAAGATTGCATATGGCATTGGCTGTTTGTCATTGGGTTGGGTAATACTAATCAAGAAATCAATTAAATCCTAGAACTAATAAATTATTCACATAATTTAATAGGGTCTACCCCCATTGGCTTCCCTAGGAGTGAGCCTAGACGGAAGGAGTCCAGATTGAGGTGACAGTGAGTCTAGATTCAAGTTTGTGCCTCCAAGGACACACCAAGTGGGTTGGAGACTTATCCACGTTTGTAGGTGTGTATTAGGACGACGACACTAACTTAATCACATAATATAATATGGAATCAGAGCCGTCCATTTAAAATCTCTAGTAATAACACCATGATCAACACGAAAGCATGCACAAAATACAACTAGAAAAGATAACTATGATAAATTTTCAATGAAACTTCACAAAGCTTTAGTCTTGCAGCAAATAAGATAAGATAATTTTATGAATGTCCAACAAGTGACCACAAAAGTAGGTCAAAGGGACTAAAAGATACATCCGGTGTCAATACAATGTGAAAGTGCAAAAGCAATACCTATAAACTAGTAGTCCAACAAAAAGATAAGAAAATGTTGGTGCTGTGATACAATCAGAGGCCTTGAGATTGGAGATCTCAGAACAATACAAGAGAGGGAGAGTGTTATCACCTCATATAGCATGAGTTTCCACGAACTTCCACCTGTGAATTTCATCACAATGGATTGGTTTGCAACATGCTTGTTAAAGAGATATTTGGTGAATATACCTTGCCTCACATGAGTTACCGTGGCATCATGAGATATTTGATTATAGAAATACCTTCACTAAAGGTTGTTGTTGCCACAACTCCATCACAAATAATATATCTTTTTACTGTTGTTGTGAGAGAACAGTCTTGAAAATGACAACCCTTGCATGCTAACAGATCTGAGGATTCACTCTGAAACTGGATAATTTTGAAGATTGTGTTTACAGGAAGTTCAACTTCTTTGTTCCTGAATTCCTACTGCCATCAAAGGTGAGAATTGCCTTGTCCAAGAAAATATCTAAGGGACTGTTTGACTTATGAAGACAGCAAATGTAAGAAAGGCTATGAGACCCACGTAGGAGTTCTCTTGTGAAGGTTGAGGAAAGGAATTTCACAAAGATTGATACTTTGTATAGCTGGAATGTATGAGGGCTTTGTTATCCACCATTTGTACAAGGATTTGACATTTGATTTTATGATGATTTTGGGTTGCTGCCAAAAACAGCTTTAATAGAGAAGATGCACCTCACACTACAATCTAAGGTTCATCTCTAATCCAAGGGAGTAAATAGCACAACTGTAGGATGTCCCCAATGTGTGTTAGGAAACATAATAAACTAATTTTATACTTTCTTAAAAWGCARCAATGTCTTCATTGGTTACCTTATTTCACACATGTTTAAAATGATATTGGAAGTTGTACTCCTAACAAACTTCATTACCGAGATSTCTTTTCCATCCTACACAATATTCCAAGARCATTTTCGTTGTTACCAGATTTGACCCTCCCCACATCCCTAGATYTGCTTGGATCTGTTCTGGATTTGGATCTGTTTYCTATCCATCACAGATCYATCATGGTCCATATTGTAATACCCYTRTTTCCCCATCTTGTAATTAATCATTAATTATRATTACCATGCCATGGCATATGAACAATGTAAATGTATTATCGTTTAGATTGTCAATAACTGACTGTGGGGGTGAAGCCTTGAAGTAMTGGCCATGATATCATTAGAGGAAAGAGTGAGGAAACTGTAGAGAGGGTTCATTATGTCAAAATSACCCARATTCTCTTTGTTGAAATAATAAGCCTCATCCTGATCCCAAGGAAAAATCAGTTAATGAGAAAAGGACTGGTGGTTGAACAATCAACTACCCCAATGAATGGAAGCATGGAGGGTCTGGCTGAGGAGACAGAAAATTGTCATCCCGAAGTACCACAGAGTGCAGTTTCCTGCAGGCCCAGATTGACCTAAGTTCCTTTTGACAGAAGGAAGGGGACAGGTCCAAAACCTTCCTAGGGAGGAAAAAGGCGTGCAAGAATACACATGAAGGCAGACAAGAAGGAGACCATGCCCACAGGGGGATGTGCGACTTGGATATGCTAAGAGAAAGATGAGAGCATGTGAGGATCTCCAATTCAGAGAAGAACTGAAGGATTAAATTGTTCTGGTTACAGGAGAGAACAGAAAGAGGACTCCTCAGAGATGAGGGCCGTGAGCTTGATGCCAAGGAAGCATCTGATAAACCTCGCAGAGGTTGTGACAAAGAGTGAATCTATGAGAAATTTCAAGAGTTTCCCCTAGTGATATCATGGCTTGGCACGGGGGTGTCCAGAGTGCTAAGAGTGAATGCCTCTGAGCCTACGATTGGGTGGAGAAGCGAACACCCACAATCAGTTGGATGGTTGCCACTTGTAATAGATAAGTATTCTCATACCCTGTGAAATTGAATTGTAACTGTAAATTAAGGTTGAATATCCTATGAACGTTTCAGGGATGTGCATGCTTGTTTGATGATTAGACTGTTTTTCTTTGTTTTTCTTGATTGTGTATTTAAGAAAGTAAGGAACTATATGGTTTGAACATGATTTGTACACGTAAATGCTTGAGCCCCCTGTAGTGGCTCAAATTAAAGAAAATAAACAGTGATTTTGTTGACCATAGGCGCAGTTTCACGTATGCATGTCTATACTTCCAGTTGTTTTGGGTCTCTTGGAAAAAGGGTTTGTTAAGCTCAGGAGAGGTAGTGCAAGGGTGCACAGAGCCTATGCAAGTTGTGTAGAGGTTAAGAACTCTCTAAGTTCTAAATTCCAGGAGAAGCACAAGAAGTGTGCACACACTTCATTCGAAGTATTTGCAAGCTCAGAAGGTATAACACTCGTAGAATGCAGACCAAGGCCGCAACCTATGAAAACCAGGGTTTAAATCCCTTGTTGAATGGAAGCAGAGCCGCAAAGTACAAAAGAAGCCACAACAACCGTTTATCTAGCTGCAAGGATAGATTTGGGTCGTTGGATCACACCCAAAAGGAGCTAGGCCTCCGAGAGTTCGAAACTTCGGGACTCCAGAGTTTTTTGGGTGATGGACCTCACGAGTTAAAACCGCCGAAGGTTCAGACCTACAAAGTCGCCTAGTTAATAAATATTAGTAATTACATTAAGTTATAATTAATGTAATATAAATGGGTCTCCTTCAAAACTCCGGGACTTCGGAGGTCGAAGAGGAGAATGAGTTGGAGAGTGTAGCCCTGGACTTGTTAATATCTCGTATGACCATGACCCAGAATCTCTCGCTATGCCCCAAAGGAACTATGCTACCCGAACTTTAGGACCCCGACGCTCCAACGAAAACAAACAGTGTAACAACAAAAGACCTTTGAATGCCGAAGTCATGAAGCGACGAGGACCGTTGATTCGAGGATAATTCGGGATCTCTTTTGACCGTTGGATCTAGACCATGGTCAGTCTGATACTAACCACTTCAGGAGTAAAAAGGAAACTAAACAGCAAAACCCCCAAATGTCGAAGTCATGAAGCGACGAGGACTGTCGATTCGAGGATACTTTGAGATCTCTCTTTTGACCCTTGGATCTAGACCGTGGTCAATCTGACGCTGACCACTTTGGGAGTAAAAAGGAAACTAAACAACAAAACCCCCAAATGTCGAAGTCACGAAGCAACGAGGATCGTCGATTCGAGGATACTTCGGGATCTCTCTTTTGACTGTTGGATCTAGACTGTGGTCAGTCCAGTGTTGACCACTTCGGGAGTAAAAAGGAAACTAAACAGCAAAACCCCCAAATGTTGAAGTCACGAAGCGACGAGGACCGTCAATTCGAGGATACTACGGGATCTCTCTTTTGACCGTTGGATCTAGACCGTGGTCAGTCCGACGCTGACCACTTCGGGAGTAAAAAGGAAACTAAACAACAAAACCCTTGAATGCCGAAGTCACGAAGCGACTAGGACCGTCGATTCGAGGATACTTCCGGACCTCTCCTTTGACCGTTGGATCTAAACCGTGGTCAGTCTGACGCTAACCACTTTGGAAGTAAAAAGGAAACTAAATAGAAAAACCCCTGAACGCCGAAGTCGTGAAGCGACGAAGGTTGTAGATCTAAGGATCCACGTGGACCTATCTCAACCATTGGATAGAGGATATTGGAAGGTCAGCTGGAGGGAGTTCGAGACTTCAGAGCTCTGGGCAATTTTGCTGGTAGGAGAAGTAGGATGTTCCTAGAGACTGTCAGCCCGGAGTGATGTGGCATGCTGACGTCACCTAGGGTGATGCGGACCCATATTATGCATGCCACGTGTCATCTCGATTCATGCTTTTCACAGACCTTATGTGCCAAATGGAACTTGACACGTGTCACCTATCGATTGGGCCACTGTCATCTCCATATTTTGCCTCATGTCACCCCCTGGTGCATAGTTGCTTGACCTAATGGCTAATGCGACCCCGAGAGTTCGTGAGTTCAGAACTCTGGGAGGCTTAGGGTGTTAGAAYGTATGCTCCAATAGGCCCGAAGGCTGGAGCTACGTGGCAGGACCTCGAGACTTCGGGATAGTCGGGATACCGAGACGCTATGGTTAAAGTGGTCGAAGGCCCTGATCCACTGGTTCCTATCTCGTCGTTCAATGCGCAACCACGTGTAAGTGTGGACCCTGCAGGAGTCAGAGACTCCGAGACGTTGGAGAAATAGAACAAATAAGTAAAAAGAGCCGAAGGCCCGGACCAATCTCCCACTTCCCCATGCTATAATGTTTTAAACATAAGAAATTAAATGAGTGGGACCCTCTCCAAAACTCCGACGTTCGAGAGAATTGGGTTTATTCACAAATTCATGACGAGGAACTTTCGCCAAAGTCCGGAGACTTGGGTGTTAACTAATATTAATAACACTAAGTGCCCTTGGAGATTTAGTAAGGAGTGGGATTTCGCTATGTTAATGATTAATTAACTTAGTAGGCCTATAGGAGCTAGACAAATGTCAACTTCTGGTTGGGAGAGTCTTCGTATATTATGATGATGTGGAGTGTCGGGTGACAGGGAGCAACGTGGGTGCCATGTGGTTGTGAGAGACTCTAGTCAATGAAAGCTTAAAGAACTTTGAAGGGCCATAACTTGAAATCCAGAACGCATATCTGGACAAATTTAAAGTCGTTGGAAAACCCTCGTCGAATTGAAGACAATGGGACCCTAGTTATAGGTATTTGAGGTGATTGTGAAAAGTGAAATTTTGATGCCTCATCCCTTAAAAAGGTACTTTAGGGGTCGGGTGTGTGATACATATAAGGATGGTATACCACATGGATCCTTTTAGGATTCGTTCTAGAGACATCAGGGAAGGACTCCCCTTCCATATCTGCAAAGATAGTTAAGGAGAAAACAACAAAACAACAAAATAACAAGAAAATATAAAAAATTCAAATGAATAAAAACTCATGGGCCGTGAATATACATCATTAGGATTGATCTGAKCCATGTAGACACCCACCAACTAGAGCATCCTTCATGCAAGAGATGTTTTCAATAGGTTAATTAATAAAAACTCTGAAGAAATATATCAAACTATATTTTCTTCTTGTTTCCCAAAAAGTATTTCATGTGGAAAAAGTAAGATAAATCATATCAGGCGAGCTCTATTGTCTATCTAACAAACAATTGTTTTGTCCAGTGAAACATGACTCACCTAGACTTGAAATTAGGTGAATAGACTGAACTCGCCAAGCTGGAAAACCAAGTCAAAATTTCAATCAAAACTTGTTGAGTTCTAGTCAAACACAATAAAATTACTAGACTCATCCAAACTCACCAAGATTTAACTCACAAGTTTGTATAAACTCACAGTCTGTGATGAAGAAAGTGTTTTCTGGGTTAACTTTAAATGATTTTAGGGGCAATTTTTCATCAATTTTGACCGTTTCTGCTAAAGGGGAAATTTCGTTGTTGCCTGTTATCGCACAAGTTGTAGGTTGGAAAAAGCCCGACCCAACCAAAAAAGCAAGTGCTATAACTATGGGACACTACACCCAATGTCACCTCGATGTAGGTCCCGCATTGGGGGTGACTAAGGTCACTCCTGGGAGGCGATCCCGGAGACCCTAGGGGAAAAGGTAAGGGAAAGGGAAGGAAGATGGAAATGCCCCTAGAGGTCAGAAAACTAAGTGGAAGAGAAGGGGAAGGAAAATGACTTGTATACCAAGGAAAGTTGCCCCAAAAGTATAGTGCTTTGTCGGATGATTATACCTGCCCAAGCAATATATCAAGTGGATCAGCAAGTTAAGCTTGCTGTCCCTATTTTGTAGCAGTTATATTAGCAATAAATCATATCCAAATCAGCAAGTAAAAGGTCTAGACTAGTTAGCAATGTCAGCAATAAAACTAGTAACCAATGTGGATTGAAAATAACACTTCAAGACTGAATAAAGATGGTTGTCATAAAAGTAAATTTCTGCAGCAATATATCAGCCTTATGGCTGTAGCATTCAATGAAGTACAACAACAAATCTGACCATCAAAAAGTGCCAAAAGCCAGCCCAATAGATCACCTAGGTTAGTAGGTTAAACTAGCAAAGTTAGAGGGTTAGTCTAGGGTTAGTTTGTGAGATATCAGTAGTTAGGGTCAGGGTTTTCTGCAGCCTAATGGCTGTAGGAAACAAGTTAGTACGGCAATGAAAAATTGTGGAAGAAAGGGGACGCCCTAAGGGAGGAAAAATCCCCAAGGCATCAAGATCACTATCCCAAAGAGACAACTTTAAAACTTCAAAATTTCACGTTTACCAAGGCAACAATTTATTTCTCCAATGCAATAAGTAAATGACTAGTGCCTTTAAAAATGGGTTAATGGAGTCAAGCAAAGAAAGAGCTAGAGCCTAGAGGTACTACCTCCTTGGGGGTGTAAATCCTCTTACTCTCCAAGGCAAGTATCTCTAGCTAGGGTTTAGGCTAAGAGGGTGTATGCCCTTATACTTCTCTTAGCAAACCCTTGTTAAACCAATAGCATGTAAGCATAAAATGGTGGAGACTGTGGTGGGGGTGTATGCCCTTATACTTCCCACCATGCTCTAGCAAAATAACCTTGACTTGAACAATAATGATAGCACAATATAAAAAAACTTACCAATTCAAGGAAAAAAGCTAAGACAAACCACCATAAAAGCTAGAAAAAGCCTTCCAAGGCTAGCGCATCACTTCCATCAACCAAATATCCAAGACTTAGCCATAAACAAAAGCACAAGAGAGGGAACTAGCCAAAGAGAGCGAAAATTTCAGTCCAAGGGCCTCTCACAAGAGGGAGAGTTATGTTAAAATGAGATCTTATGATCTCTTATTTATACAAAATGTCACTAAGGTGACTTGTCCACATATTTAGGAGTAAACCACAAGACTAGCGGTCAACAACCTTAATCTTGCCCCCTTAACAAAGTAACATTAAACAATTCATCTAAAATTCACTTTTGCACATAAGAAAACCCTAATTTTAGAAGGACGTCACCCCTTTAGGGGACGTTTTGGCACTAAGAGGGGGTTGTTGGTGATGGAAGAGAGTGGAGAAGCTTCCCAAAGCCACATGTCAAGCATCAAGACCACTTCCTTCATGATCCCTTCAAAACGTCCTTGTGCCAATGCATGCCACCTCACCACCAAGCCCTAACCCCCTAGGTGACGTCATGCCTCTAGATGTGACGTTTTGCCTCTCCTAGGAAAAATGTTTGGCATGTGAGGGCTAGGCTACGTTGTCCAAGTCATCTTCAAGGCCTTCCAAGTTTGATCTTTCTCATCCGACATGCGGGCCCTTGGCATCCACTTGTGGGCTTCAAGCCCCATGGAAGCCCAAGCTAGGCTTGTTCTTCAAAAACCGTCCACCAACTAGGTGTTGCAAAGACAAATAAGCACACCCTCCAAGGATCTCAAGTCATAACATCATGATAACTGAATCCAATCAATAAATGAGCCACCTAAGCATGTGCGTCAAAAATCACTATATCAAACAATTAATTGCTCAAAGACATTATGCAACTTATCAAGCTTGGATATGGGAGGGTTGAAGAGGTGTCCTATTGGGTAAATCTTTCCCTAGGTCAAGGAGAGTTTCCAAGAGATCCCTCTATAATCCATGTAAAGTGGGTGAAGTGGTTAGGGTCAAGACTCAATGGGCATAGGGCTCATGACATACAAGAGGTTGTAGTGTCTCATTCATGGGTGCCTTTGTAGAGGGTGTGTGGTACCTTCGTCTGCAATGCACTTTTTCCAAGCCCATTACTTGCCATTCTTTCATTCTTTCATAATTTTAAGGAAAGGTTGAAGGCCACTACACTGGCGTGGTGTTCAGATAATGGTAGTGTCACCCACAAACACCTAGTGGAAATTAGAAGGTTGGCTGGTGATGAGACCCCCTTTCTCTCAACCATGTAACTGAGAGCCATTACCCTGGCTTGGTGACCAGATGATGGTAATGTCATACCACTTAGATATTTATGGACATGATAGGCCAGCTCATGATGATACCTCCTATCCTTCAACTAACTTTTTAAGCATTTTCAATCATATTTTATTGTGGGTCCCCCTTTACTCAAAGATAAGTGTTTCATTGTTTTCTTGGGTGATCCCTGGGAAAGCATCTAGAAGGTTCATACATAGGCTTCTATCTTTTACCCAACATCAATCCCTCTGAGCCTTCAACCCCTTCTTCCCATAGAATGAGGGACAACACCTTCTTGGGTCAATACACCCTAAAATCCCAAGAGATAAGGAAATGGGGGGAAACAGTGATGGAAAGTGGTAAGTATGGTCGGGAATAGTACAATGGCTCTTCAAGGGAGTTCCTAGTAGCAAACCCATCCCCAAGGAAGACCACTTACTAGGGCACAATGTTAACCACCAAGGTGAAGCAAGGAAAAAGGCATAATGTCCAAGCATATATCATGAAACTAAAGCAATCTAAGATACAACATACTCAAATGGCTTAAATATTGAAATGATGCTCACCATAATACTGACTTGTACCTCATGGAGCAAGGCCTACTGCCTTCCGGAAGCCAGTTGATGTGGTGGATGCCATCTGGAAATCTATGACCTCTGTGGTGGTGAGAAGGGTCTCCATCTGTGCAAAAAGATACTGCTGGTCATGTAGTCTCTCGGTACTCCATATCTGCAACCTGAGGGCTTCAAGACATAATCTCCTTAGTTATCCACAAAATGGGGATAACACTGCCAAACGATTTAGGCTGCCATTGCACAAGTTCTTTCAAGGTTTTTAGAGGATTTAGAGATTGAGAATGAAAAAAATCACAGGGCCAAAGACTATCATAATTTTCATACTATAAGCATAAAATCACATAGGAGGTAGAGCACACAATACTAAGGATATTTGAAGGATCTTCACCTATTTATTTTTCTAAGATGCCACAAACAGTGACAACATTTTGCAGCTATTCAAATATCTCATAAACCACTAAAAACCCAGATTTTATAACCCTGAMAAATTGCAAAATGGTAAATGAAAGAAASTTTGCATGGGCATATTGCAAGGACCCTAGATGGAGTAAAGGTACACTCAGGTACACTCCAAKCTGGCAAGCCAAGTCAAAATTTCAATCAAAACTCTGAGTTCTGGTCAAACACGGCAAGTTTAACCAAAAACCARACCCATCCAAACTCACAAATGCTCAACAYGCCTCCAGCAACACTGAGGCCATGTTGGAGACTTGCAGGGCATGTTTTGGGTGAACTTTTAACGATTTTAGGGGCACTATTTCATCAATTTTAACCATTCCTGCTGCTAGCTTCTGCTGAGGGACAATTTTGTTGTTGCTGAAGGATTTAGACTGCCATTGCACAAATTCTTTCAAGGCTTTTTGAGAATTTGCAAAGATTTGGAGTCCAAAAATTTATTAGGCCAAAGACAGTCCAAATTTTCACGCTATAAGCATATTTTTGGAAGAAAAATCACATAGGAGCTAGGGCAAACAATATTAAGGGTAATTGAAGGATCTTTACCTATTATTTTTGCTGGTTTTTTTCTAAGACACCACAAATAGTCACAACATTTCGTGGTTACTCGAATATCTCATAAACCACTAAAAGCCTGGATTTCATATCACCATGGATTGGTTTGCAACAAGCTTGTTAAAGGGATATTTGGTGAATATACCTTGCCTCACATGAACCTTGGCATCATGAGATATTTGATCATAGAACTACCTTCACTAAAGGTTGTTGCCACAACTCCATCACAAATAATATAGCTTTTTACTGCTGTTGTGAGAGAACAGTCCTGAAAATGACAGCCCTTGCATGCTAACAGATCTAAGGGTTCACTCTGAAACTGGATAATTTTGCAGATTGTGTTTACAGGAAGTTCAACTACTTTGTTCCTTAATTCCTACTGCCATCAAAGGTGAGGACCTCCTTATCCAAGAGAATATCTAAGGGACTGTTGACTTATGGAGACATCGAATGGAAACAAGGCTATGAGACCCACGTAGGAGTGCTCTTGTGAAGGTTGAGGAAAGGAATTTCACAAAGATTGATACTTTGTACAGCTGGAATGGATGAGGGCTTTGTTATCCACCATTTGTACAAGGATTT
>JASDQU010276670.1:0-14962 GCA_032191745.1 Picea mariana
AGATAGTGAAAATTTAACATTAACTAGGTACAATAATTAGCACTTGTCACAAACAATTTATGATATGTTTAGCTAGCATTTAAATTCAGTTATGCAGAAAATTTGTTGCAGTTAGTATGGTTGTAACAAAGTTTTGTAACAACATCAAGTAAATTAGAAAATTCGTCTAAGCTAGGGTTAGTAAAGGTTAGTACAAGCTTGAGAGAGTAAATTTAAGTGTTTGATAAATACTTCAACAAGAGAGAAACAAGAGATTAGTGCCTTTACGGATTATGGAGTCAATTGTATCAACACAATAACTTGGAGAAAATAAATAATTATACTTGTCAAAGGACCAAGAGATGAATGATAGAGGTGTTGATACTTCAAGGCCTCAAGCATTCAAATCTTTGAGGAAGGATTCCACTAGGGAATAGCACCTTAAGGCCCTAGCGTAACTTCCTCTCCTTGGACTATTGAAATATATTTAATGTAAAAAGAACTAGAGAAAGCTTCTAAAGTGCTAGCACTTTTAGGGATTTACAAGTTTTTCTAGACAAGATCTTCTTAGGCAAAACTTCACAAATAAAGAGAGAGAAAGAAGCACCTTATGTTTCTTACTCCTAGGGTTTCAAGAAAGCAATTTCATAATCTTAAATATGAACAAGTAAACATACCATAGACATTCAATATGAAATGAAAATTGAATATTTACTTACTTCACCAAGAATAATCAAGCATAAAAAATTGCCAAAAATTCCACCAAGAAATGATCCAAGAAGCATCCAAAAAAGTTTCCAAGAGAGTGTGCCTCACAATTTAAGCCAATAACCCTTAGAAGAGATAAAATTTCATTCCTCCCTCTTGTGAGAGATGATTTATGATGAAAAACTAAACTTGACCAACCATATTTATATGGGAAATCCTGGCCTAATTACCCAATAGTTGCGTCTTTTCACATTTTTTTAGCCTCCTCCTCAGTTTTCTCGTTAAAATAAAAAATAAATTCATTTTTTACAAAATAACCCTCAAAAGGGTGACACCATGCCCTTCTAGGGTGACACAGAGCTCCATATGAAGGTCGTTTGGGTAGAGGACTGTAGCGCTAGCCCTCCAAAGTCCTTTGGACATATCCAATTGCTAGAAAAGATGCCAAGTGTCCATCCTTCACCCTCAATTTATCTCCGCAAAACCCTAGCTCATCAAAGCGATGCCATAGGCTAGGTACGTGACATATAGCCCTATAAAGGAAACCATCTAAGTGTGGGATGATGGGAGCTATCCTTCTAGGCCTACCAGAGTGCCTCCAAAGGCAATGACTTCCTTCTTCACTATTCAACAAGTCGTCATGATCCTACCCTAGACGTGGGGCTCTGCATCCATCCTTGGGCTCCAAATCCCTCTTGAAGGTCTGAACAAGTCATATCCTCATGAATACATGTCCACTAAGAAAGGTCCTTAAAAAACAAACAGATACTCCCTCCAAGGGTCCATAAGTCACAGGATCATGCCAAGTAAGCCACATATAATAATCAAACTACTCGAACATGTGCATCAAACCCCCCTTTTCAAGCCAAACAAATGCTCAAAGACGTTATACAATTTGTCAAATTTAGGTGTGGGAGGGGTGTCAAGGCATCCTATTGGGCCAGTTAGTCCTCAAGTTGAGGGTGTTTATCAAGAGAAACCCATATAAGTCATGTAAATAAGATGAAGTAGATGGGGGTAATACTTTTGGGCATGGGGTTCATGACATACAAGGGTTCGTATTTTCTCATTTATGGGTGCCTTTGTAGAGGGTGTGATTCCCTTTTTCCGTGATGCAACATTTTTCCAAGCCCATTTATTGCCATTAATTAATTAAAGTCTAGAACAATTGGGTACTCTAAATGGGTAACATAGAACTTGGGAGGCAGTACCACAATGTCACTTGAAGGGAGAGATACATAGAGTGTCATAGAGGTAAATTATGGCTTGTAACACACTTGTGTAGATCCCTCAACAAGTGGGATGTCTATATATATGTGATCTTTTGCTTTTGCGGGTCTTATGCTTTTAAGAGATAACGCTTCATTGTTTCTCAAGACCTATTGGGTGATAATATGGAAGGTTTATGATTTTTATTTTATCTTTTTCCATCTACTTTACCCCATGGGCCTTTAGCCCCTTCTTCCCATGAAATTATGTACCATCCCTTCTTGGGTAAGTACACCTAAAAATCCCAAAAGATAAGGAGACAGAAGGAAAGAAGTATGGAAGGTGATAAGTATGATTAGGAATGGAAGATGAATCTTCAAGAAAATCCCTAGTAGCACCCTATCCCTGAGGGTAGCCAACTTACTAGGACAAATTGACTCCCACCAAGGTTAAATGAGGTAAATAGTATAAATTCCAAGAAAACATTTTGTAATCAAGAAAGATTCTTTGCAACATATTCAGATGCTTCAATTATTAGAGTGACACTTACCATGATACCATACTTATTACCTCATGGAGCAAGACCTGATGTTCTCTGGGGCTAGGCAGGTATGATGGACGTTGTTATGCTTCTGGTGACATATGATGGCACATCAATGAATAGGATGGGCCTTGCGGGTCTATGCTAGTCAATTTGGCTCTCGTCTCTCCATGTCTGCTACCTATGGGTCTCAAGACATGATCTCCATAGTTACCCATAATATGAGGGGGTAACTGTTAGAAAAATGGGTGTGCTCATTTCACCATAGACAATATAGAAATATTGTCACATAACCATAGGCACAAAGGCCACCCCTAAGCACCTTAACCTTGACATACAAAATAATTTCGGTAGCATACCAATATCCAACCAAGGCTAGTGCACCAAGCAAGGATAACCAAAGACCAAGCAGAAATTCCAAACCAATAACCCAAGACAAAGTCACTACTGCAACAATTGCAGTTCTCCTTCACTCATGTTCACTTCTTGTCCTTATGTAGTCATGAGTGACTGAGTGAGTGACAAATGAGATCTAGCTCCCTTTCTTTTTATTTATACTACTCCATCTTAATTGAATGGATTGAATTCTCTTCTTAAGGGATAATAACTCAATATTCATTTATTCTATTAAGCCAAATTGTCATCTAGGGTTATTATCCAAAGCTTTAAGGTTTCTCTTTCTTCCTAAAATATTCTAGTCTCATCAAAGGTTACATGTGGAGGCTAATACCTCCCAAAACTACCATAATATCAACACTTCCCCCTAGCTAGGGAGGTTTTAAAGGAAATGGTCTTGAGCACAAAAGACCATTCAAACAGTAGCATCATCATAGTCACACATGATATCTCATGATAAAATCACGAGCACCATCATCAATATCCAATTATATGTTTCAACCGATCATGAAACACTCCTAGTAGAACATTGCCACTAACCAGTGACACACAGTCACTACCAGTTGAACACATCCACCATAGTAGCATACAACTACTGTCCAGAGACATATAGTCTCCACATCAATCATATCATATGATATCAACCTACATAACAATATCATGATACAAACTGAGTCATATGGGCCATTCTTCCACTCACATCTGTGATATCTGGAAGAGCATCTACCCTCAGAAAGTAAAACATCAGCTATGGGCTATCCAGACTATTCTTCCCAAGCAATATAGAATAATAATTGTCCTTGATTTATGATCATGGACTATTCAAATAACTAGGACATTCCTCCGACACTAATCATAGTGCAACCTGGAGAGAATGAGTCTTCCCTAGGGAATGCTTGTCCCTGATTGTTGAACCTGGACCATTCCTTCGACACTATTCATAGTGCAACCTGGAGAGAATGAATCTTCCCTAGGGAATGATTGTGTGGACCATTTCCTAAGGAAATGACTGTCTTGCACCAAGTTACCAACCTCCAAAATGGACCATTCTTTGAAACTAATCACAACAGTGAACTTCGAAAGAATGACTAGCTAGAGAGGTGAACCATTCTACTTAACCACTACTCAGGGTGACTGCTAAGAATAATAACTGTCCTAGACCATTCCCCCATACTGGACACAAGGGGAATCACTGCATATGGTACATCAACAATATATCATACCATTTTCATTACGAAAATGATTGTCTGATCTGGACCATTTTTTGAACTGGAAAATGACTATCCGTCAAAAATATCAAACCACTTTCCAGACTGGAAAGGAACTACCCAACCTGGACCATTTTCCAAACTAGAAAATGACTTCTCATGAATCAATAACATATCAATGCTCCCTCCCAAGGCAGGGAGCCATCTCTTCCCTTTCATCTAAGGGAGTTATCTCCACGAGCCCCATCTTATCTCTTAATTATGCAAACTTTATCCTGGACAAAGGCTTTGTCAAAATATCTGCTACCTTCTCATCTGTGGAGATATATTGGAGTTTCACTTCTTCTTCCTGGAATTTATCACGAATAAAGTAGTATTTGATCTCAATATGTTTCGACCGATCATGAAACAATTGGTGTTCTGATAGCCTCATAGAAATTTTATTGTCATAGTATATTACAGTCGAATCTGGTACCTGATCAAATAATCCAAAAATTATCTTCCTCATCCATACTTCTTTGGTACATGCCTCACATGCTGCGATATATTTTTCTTCTACTATGCTAAGTGGGACATACTTTTGTTTCTTGTTGTCCCATGATATCATAGCAGAGTCCAAACTGAAACACATCCCTACAACACTCCTTTTGTTTTCTGTGCTCCCTGTCCAATCTGAATCTGTGAATCCATGAAGCTGTATATCACTGGATGAGGTGTATCTTAAACCATAGTTTAACTTCCCATGAATATATATTAGAATATGCTTTGCAGCTATCCATTTCTCATGTATGGGTTCCACCTGGAAATGGCTTAAAGTGTTTACAACAAAGAAAATATATGGTTGAGTATTCACTAGATACATCAATGACCCAAACAATTTTCGATATAGGGACGAGTCTTATGGATCAAAATCTGAGTCTCTTACTTTTCTTATATTTGTGGTCATAAGAGTGGCCATGGATTTGCAATCCATCATTCCAAATTTCTGAATAATCTTCACTCCATACTTTCCTTGTCCCAGGAATATTTGACCATGCTTATGCAATACTTCTAGTCCCAAGTAAGAGTGCATGAGACCAAGATATTTCATATCAAACTTAGAATCTAATTCCTTCTTACACTGGATGATGAGAGATTCTACACATGTCAAGAATAAATCATCAACATACATCAGTAGAATCACAGGTGCATTGTTCTCAACCTTGTAGTAGAGATTTGGATCTGTGAGACTCTTAGATAAACCAATTATTATTAAGTAACTGTCAATTATGGCATAACAAGCTCTTGGATCTTGCTCGAGTCCATAGAGGGATTTCTCTAATCTGCAAACATGAGTGTCTCTGGGATGGACCTCAAAAACTTGAGGTTTTTCAATATATACTTCTTCTTTAATTGCTCCAATGAGAAAGGCTTTATTTACATCCATCTAATGTAAAATCCATACCATGGAAGCAACAAGAGACATATTTATCTAATGTAAGTATATCTGGAAAGAGGAGCAAAGGTTTCGTCATAATCTTCTCCATCTTTCTGGGAGAATCCTCTAGCCACGAACCTTGCCTTGTATTTATCTATGCTTCCATCTACTGCATGTTTGATCTTGTAGACCCATTTTTAAGTTACCACTAATTTTTCCTTGGGTCTAGGAACAATTTCCCATACGTCATTTTTCATGATGGACTAATATTCTTTTGTCATGACTTCTTTCCACTATTTATTTTGAACTGCTTCTTCAAATGTGGTTGGTTCTTCATTTATAAGTTTTTTCATACATGTTGCATAGATGGATAATCTTTTGGGCTTCTTTATTTCTTTGAAAGTGCCACTTGGAGCTTTGAGTCTTTCTTCTTCTTGTAGAGTAGCTTCAAGACAAGATGGACGTTTCTAGTGTTGGGTACAATGAATGATTCAATAGGTTCACATGGTTGCATCGAATGTTCAATTTGTTATGGTTCTTCATTCTGACTTTCAAGAAGACATGTGCTTTTTTCTTTAGGCTCTTAATATTCTTCTTCCATGGATTCTTCTATAGATTTCTTGAAAGCCATCTTCTCATTGAAGGTTAAGTCTCTGCTGAATTCAATCTTATGTTGTTCTAGAATATAGATTATGTAGGCTTGGAGGATTCACTATATCCAACAAATATGCCCTTCTTTCTTGAGGGTTCTAGTTTCTTCCTTATATCCTTGGGGTTATGAATGTAAACATGGCACCCAAAGATTCTTAAGTGTTCCACATTAGGTTTCTTTCCTAAGAAGGCTTCTTATGGAGTCATATCCTTCAATATGCGGCGGGGAATTATGTTTTGAACATATATTGCTATCATGGTTGCTTATCCCCATAAATACGTGGATAAACCTTGATCATTCATTAGTTCCTTCACGGTTTCTTCAATGGATCTATTCTTCCTTTCTGCTAGACCATTTTGTTGAGGATTATGAGGGACGATTATCTCCCTCCTAATCCCTACTGATTTGCAAAAGGAAACAAATTCCTTGGATGTGTATTCTCCTCCATTATCTGTTCTCAAAGTATTAATTTTCTTGTTTGTGAGGTTTTCTATTTCTACTTTGAATTCTTTAAAGTTGTTGAAAACTTCATCCTTTGTCTTGAAGAGATATAACCAATTATTTCTTGAGTAATCATCTATGAAGGTTACATAATAAATAGAACCTTCTAGATATTTGACTGGCATCGGACCGCAAACATATGAATGTCTTAGATCTAGGATTTCCTTAGATCTATTATCGCTACTTGAGAATGGATTATTAACATTTTTACCAGGTGCACATCCTCTGCAAATTCCTTCACGTGTAGATTGTAGTTCTGATATTCCTTCAACCATTTTCTTGAGGAAAGGTAATGCTTGATAGTTAAGATGAGCATACCTTCTATGCAAAATTTCACTGGGATTGACTTCATCATGTACAAGAGCTTCATAATTACATTCTAGTAGTCTATATAATTTGACTTCACTAGTTCCAATAACTCTAGCATTCTCTATGTTGGAGTCTCTATACCAAGATTACTTCACCATCTACAAAGGATACTCTATTTCTAAACCAGGTACATATAAGACATTACTCAAATGAACATTGTTACCTGATTCCAATTTGATGGAGGCTTGACCAATTCCTTTGACTAGATAGGTGTTCTTGTCTCCAAGTTCTACTTTGTGAGATGTCTTCTTTTCATTTAGATTGGAGAGTCTGACTTGGTTTCCTATCATATGCCTGGAATCTCCATTATCAATTATCCACATGTCATCTTCAAGAGTTCCTGTAAGAGTTGAATAGTGTAGATGATCTTCCTTTTCATTCATGATTTCTGTTGACTGATAGATGGTCAAACTTTGACTTTGACTGGTCAAATGTTGACTTTAACCCAAAATTTCAACCTTGACATTTTTTTCCTTCTGAGACTGAAAATATGTGCGTTGGGCAAGAGGTTTTAGGGTTTGTAACTACACCTCCTAGTAACCCTAGCGACAATGCTTCAATAACTACACGTGCTAGAAACCATAGCGAAAGTTCTTCAACGAGCTTGATAATCTTATGGATTAGATTCCTTCTAATGGTTAGACTGACCGAGGGAGGTGTGGGCCCATAACCTGTTAGAAAAATGGCTGTTATCGTTTCACCATAGACAATATAACAATATTGGCACCCAACCATAGGCACAAATTCCACCCCCGACCACCTTAACCTTGACAAAAAGAATAATTTCAAGAGCAGACCAACAACCAACCAAGGCTAGAACACCAAGCAAGGATAACCAAATGACAAACAAAAATTCTAAACCAATAACCCAAGACAAAGTCACTACTGCAACAGTTGTAGTTCTCCTTCACTCATGCACACTTCTTGTCCTTATGCATTCCTGAGTGAGTGAGCGAGTGACAAATGAGATCTAGCTCCCTTTATTTATACTTCTCCATCTGAAATGATTGGGCCAACTTCTCTTCCTAGGGGCTAATAACTCAATATTAATTTATGCTATTGAGTCGAATTGTCTTCTAGGGTTATTATCCAAAGCTTTAGGGTCTCTCTTGCTTCCCAGAATATTCTAGTCTTATCAAAGGTTACATGTGGAGGCTAATACCTCCTATAACTATCATAATACCAATAGTAACAACCCCTACTTCCACACAAGAACCAGTAGAGGGACCTCTTGGGGAATGGCCTACCTATTCACCAGAAGAACAAAGAACAGAAAAAGTCTCACCGGGTGATTCCCATGAAGATGATCGTGCTGCTACATAAGACCAAGTTTTAAAATATTCACATCCACGAGCTTCTACTTCAATCACTCCCCAATGGGTAAGCATCCCCCATTCTCTCCCTATCTATGCCTCTTTGGTGAGAGAGAATAAAACGTTGAGGGTAAAAAATTTAAGGCTTAAGATCAATTTGAATACACTCAAAGAAGAGCTCAAGGAACACAAGGCACTTGCAAAATCATGTTACCCTGCAACAAGTCCTCTTGTTGCAGAGGAACCCTTAACCTGTTCACATGAAACAAGTCAGCCTAGGAAGACAAAATAAGTAGTTTTCCAAGCTAAATATTTTATGATGATTGACAAAGACACTCAGAAAAAGGTAGAGACAGAACAGAGCGGAGGAACTCTACCATAAGAGAATATCAATGAAGAGAAGGTAGTAATAGAGGAGGTAATATGTGGTATTAGTGACCCCCAAGGTCACCCTGACTTCTCTAACAATGAGTGATCACAGTTGCATGAGGACATGCAACAATTTTGGGTTGGGGGAGATGATGAGTACTTAAAATGGCATACTTTTAACACCTATCTATACCTTTTTTCTTAACATTTTCATTTATCACTTCCCTTTTTGATACGTCCATTATCCAGTTCACCTCATTTGTCACCAAAGGTACGAATCCTACCCCATACACCATTATTGCGTTATTTTTGAATAATTATTAGGAAGGAAATCATTACTATCAATCACTAACATTGATGCACAGGATTCTAATAGTTGCAACACTCAAAGTAGCTAGAACACCTCTTTGTTGCAACTTCAAGATGATACAATTTCAGGTGCAAAGCAAGTTGCTATAATTTTTTGTGCAAAACCCAACTATTGCAACTCAAGGTTCGTCCACGGTTACTGCAATTCCAGATAAAACAGTTACAATTGCAAGAACAATTTCCATGTTGTGACTCTAGAAATAGCTCACTGACCTAACGGTCAAGGATGTAACTGGAAATTGAGAGTGGAAAGTTGGGAAGAAATATCCATGAGGGAAAGCGATAGAAGACAAATAGGCAACTATGGAAATCAGTTACCTATCAAGTCACCATATGCCTGTAATTAGAAGAATTGTTGTAACCGGATGAATAGTGGGATTCTCATGGCTCTCCATCCGGTGTTTGTATAATTTTAGAACAATAGTCGTATTGTATAAAAACCTCGACTCCCCAAATCTGGCCCAAAGGAAATTATTCTAGCAATTGCAGTTTGCTATTGTATCTTTCAACTTACAACAATATAATTCTAGTTTCAAGTTTCTAGTTGCTTGTTGATGTATTGATTGATCATCTTATTATGGTTTCGTATCCCAGTACCTTTCCTAAGGAGGCATGCCCCCCTCCTTAGTCAGGTATTGTCTGTAACAATATTGTTAGAATTAACATTTTACTTCTATTCAATTTATTCTATCGTTCGTTACTTTCAATTGTTGTAATTTCAAGTTCATAACTTTATTCACATGTTGTGTATGTTTTCTGGTTTAATGTCATTCTAGAATTATAGTATAGTTCTCGTATTTCAGAATTATCTTTCAGTCTGTTGTAATTCCCAATCTATAGGACAATGTTATAATTTATGAGTGGTTTGGTTTCCTATGTTCAACATCTCGTAATGTCGCAATCATTTTTTTCTTTTCACTGCTACAACTCGAGTTTCTTCAAGTTTTGGTTATAATAGAATTCAGTCGTTGTGATTCACATTGTTGTAACTTAGCTAGATTTATTTTTGTGTTGCAACTCTGTTGCTACAACTCACATTGTTGCAACTCTACTTGTAGCTGCACCCGGTGTGTTTATTTTTTGATTCCCTCTAGGTTTAGTATTTGAGATTTTGGATTGATGTTGTTGGACTAATATTGAATAAACAAAGACTTAATTGTTGCAGCAATATAAGATCTTCATTATATTTGAGAAAGTCACCAATAGGTCATATCACAAGTTTCAATTCTTGCAATCGTAAGGGTGACTTTAATTTCCACAAATGTGATTTTGATTCTTGCAAGTGTGATTTCAATTATCGTAAGTGTGACTTTAATTTCCATAAGTGTGATTTTAATTCTCGCAAGTGTGATTTCAATTCTCGCAAGTGTGACTTTAATTTCCGCAAGCGTGATTTCAATTCCTACAAGTGTGCTTTAATTTTTATAGAGAAAATAAGGATTTAACATATTCTGGCGACTTAATTAAGTATTATGTTTATTTGAATTGTGACATTAAAGTGCTACAACACCATAGTCAAAACAACACTCTTCTTGCATAGATTGTGCACGACAGTTCGCAAGTTCCATACGAGCCCTGAATTGATAATTAAATGTACAACTCTTCATTTACTTACTAAGTTAATTAGAAAGTAATTGAAATGTCCATCACCTAGAAAAAAAGGTGGGACCCATGTCCCATTCATAGTCAAAGATGCACCAAGTGGACAACCAGGTATATTGGGGCCCAAAAGTTAAAGGTAAAATAAAATCAAAGGTAAGGAAAAAGAAGGAGGAAAGGAGAAAGAGAGAAGGAAGAAGGTGTCGAAGGCTGACGAGGTAGGGCCAGGGTGGACAAGGGGGCGACATGGCATCACCTTAGGGTTCTAGGTGGACCCATAATGCCATATCAACAACCATGTCGACGAAAACCAGTCAAATTTCCTATATTATTAGTGTTTTGTAAGTCATAATCTTCCAAGGAATTTTTGATGGCCTAAACAATGTTTTTAGGAGTTACAAATTCTGATACCATAAGTGTCGAAGGAACCACATAATTTATTTGCAGATTAAATAAAAGAGCTCAAAGAGAGATTTACAACGGGCTATCCTGGGAGTAAAATAGAGCTCGTATGGGAAATTAAGTGTAGATAGTACAAGGTAAAATTTCAAAGCCGATTTACTGCCAGAGGGCATAAATCCCTTCTCAAAAGTCAGTTTGGGGAATAGGAGCAGTCTATGGAAGGTTGATGAACCATAGATTACATCCATGGAGTTAGATTGGGAATATGGGTACCTAAAAGTGTACAGGAGGAGGGAGAAGACACATGTACCATTTGGTACCAAAAAGGAGTAAATGGGAAATATTCAGATTACTATAATTTGCTGCTCAAAACTTAGAATGGAACAAGGATATAGTCATTGGAAAGGTCTTGGATAGAATAATCTAGATATTGACCCACAAATGTGAATTGAGCATTAAAATTCACAAGCAATTAGAAAGAATCATTCTGGTGCACTTAAAGGGAAGAATTGTGCATAATTGTATAGATTTGTTGAATTATTTTGGATAACAAATCCTATTGCATGCACATTTTGCAAAATTAAGGGAACACATAGAACAAAGAAGAATTCGAAAAGAGACTAGAGACACAGAAGATGCACAGAGAACCTACATCCATGAGGATAAAGTTAGGGGGTTGTATGTTAGCATGGGTAATGCAAGGGTAGAATCGAATGGGAATGAAAAAGGAAAAGAGAAGAGCATAAATTTAGTAGAGACAATAAAGAGTTTGCAAAGAGATCCATTGAGCTATATAAAGCTGATAATGAGAGGCTTATGAAATCTCAAGAGAAGAAGAATGGATTCAACATCAAGTTGTTGCAGAGCTTGGACATAATCGAGAAGAAGATGTATAAGGAGATAGATTCAAGTAAGTCAAAATATCACAACTCTCATGCCAAAATGGAAGAATATAGAAGGTTGGTAGACATCATCATCGCTCACAAAGACAGTCAATTAGAAGAGAAGAAACTAATCCATGTATATATCTTGTTAGAAAGCTTAAGAGGAGGAACGGAGAGGATGAAATACAAGGGGAGATGAGAAAGAAAAAACCTCCTACCTTTGATGGTGAGTATAGGAAATACGAGGATGCAAAGGTTTGGCTATTGGGGATGAGGAAGTATTTTCAATTGCGCAATTATTCCTCACAAGAAGAAGGTAGAATTGCAATTTACTAGCTCAAGGGAAAAACATCAATGTGGTGGGACCAACTCATGCAATTAAAGCACATTGATGAAAAAAATATCACTTGGGGGCAGTTCATAAAGTATTTTCAGAAGAAATACTAGTCCAAGCGTTATTATGATAGGAAGATGAAGGAGTTATTTGAACTCAATATTGAGAGGATGACCATGGATGAGTATGAGAGAAGGTTCTTAGAGATACTGAGGTATGTTCACTTTATCAACATTTATAAAGTCAAGATTCAAAGGTTCTTGAGTGGGATACCTTCAAAAATCAATGATAAGATACAATATGATGATCCCAAGACATTGGAGGAAGCAATAAGGAGAGCCAAATTCCTTTATGATCAACATAGAGGAGGGTCAAAATTTCAGAGAGCTTGGGTTGAGAAGACGAAAGGTAATATGGAGCATAGAAAGAAAGGGTATAAGCCACCATTCTTCAGAAATATTTCTCAGGGTTGGCCAACTCAAAATGAACCTAGAATGGCAGAAGTATTGGGAAAAAGGCCAAGGAAACAACCTATTAAATGTTGGGGTTGTCGGGGAGATCACATGTATAGAGATTTCCCTCACAGAGGAGAAACAATGAATATTGTTCACTATCTGCAATAGGTTGATACAATTGAAGACATGGGAAGAAGCATGCCAATGATCTATGTAGCTTTGGACAACAAGCAAGCTAAATTGCAGTCTCATATGATTGAAGTAGAAGGTAAGATAAATGATCAACCTATAACTATTTTAATTGATTCAGGAGAAAACCATAGTTACATATATCATAATATTGTTGAGATATTTCATTTGAAAAGAAGAAAGAATGAGAAATATTGGTTAGTTCAGTTAGCTACCAGAGATAAAATAAGAATTGATGAGTTGGTTAAGGATTGTCCAATGGACATGAATGGACTGAGCACAAAGGAATATTCGAATGTCATACCTTTGGGATCGTATGATTTCCTAATTGGTATGGATTGGTTGGATAAGCATCATATTGTCCTAGATTGTTATAACAAGGCCTTCACTTGTTTGGATGAGGAAGGGAACTTAAGAAAAGTTCAAGGTATTCCAAGGGCAGTATCTATCAGATAAATTTCAACCTTGAAGCTAAAAAGAAGCTTCTGGAAAGGATGCCAAATATATGTATCCCATATGGAAAAGGTAGATAAGGATAAATTTTCAAGCATTGAAGATCATCCAATATTGAAAGATTATGAGGATGTTTTTAGAGAGATATTGGGGTTGTCACGAAACAGAGATATAGATTTCTCCATCAATTTGATGTTTGGAGCTACCCTAGTGTCCAAGAATCCTTATAGTATGAAAAAACCAAATCTAAAGGAATTACAAATGCAACTTTAAGAAATTTTGAAGAAGGGGTATATACGCACAAGTGTGTCACCTTGGGGTTCCCTAGTGTAAATGTGTTGAACCTGCATAGAATAGATATGGCTAGCAAATGACATACATAGTTTGCAGAGAAAATATGATAAAAGAGAAGAAGGAGAGAAAGAATGGAAGAATTCTCATTAACCAAATGAATGAATGATAATTTACACATGATATATTTTTTATAACTCAACTAATGCAAACTAGAGGAGAAGCCAATGCACCATAGTGGTGGTCTAGAGTGATCTGGTCACACACCAACAGTTACGGGAATAAACTGCCACCTAGTCTAGTCTCTCAGGAAGTTAAAGGAGTTAACTGCCATTTAGTATGAGTTAACTAGTCTCCCAGTCTTCAGTTAACGTGAGGAGGAGATCAGGGAATCATGAGTAATGCACTAGTCTCGTGATGATCCCAAGTGATCAAAATCTGGACCAGGGGTCTAAAATTTGCTCAATTTTCAAAGTGCTCGAAATGCGACGAAAATGGTGCCATTGCGTCCGTCTCGTTCTCCTGATTCCGGCGGTATATTTACTTTCGCAAACGGAGTCCGTATGGAGAAGTTATCGAGGTCTATTCGCTGAGCCAAATAGGAAAAAAAAATAGGATGCTGACTAGGCAGGCCGTACTACCACGTGGCAGGGCCATACAGTGCTGACGTAGGCATCCGTACATGTTGACGTGGTGCGTTTTAATTGGTTGTCTTTGGACGAGTCACATGGTGACACGTGGCACATTATAGGCAAATGAAAAGGTGCCACGTGGCCCAATGAAGGGCTGCCACGTGGCACCCCTATTTTGGCTAATTTGGTCATTTAAAAGTAATATGGAGGCCGCGGGGTTCGACCCCCGGACCTCCCCACCATACAAAGATTTTGACTATGCCCGCCAACCATTGCGCCACGCGCTACTTTTTATTAGTCATATGTAAAATAAATGATTTGAATTTGCAAGAAGGTTTAATTGGTGGGGGGTCGGGCCAGGGCTAAGCCTCGGCCCGAGGATTTATTGTAAGTTACATATGACTATAGGTTTATTCAAAAGGTGCGCGGGGTATGGCCATAACAGCCCGTGGTCATCACTATCACCATACGACCATATTTCATTGGCATTCGCGCGGATTATTATTTTAATGGAGCCGGGTTATATTGTAATTAAAACACAACCATATATGTTTATACATATGATCAACAGCGCGGGGTATTAAAACTATTATACACGGTTTGGTGCGTTATAATGTGACCGTTTGGAATACATCGCGTGGTTACATTTAGTGTGACCACTGTTTTGCATTGGGCGCGGTGTTAACATAATA
>JASDQU010276681.1:4283-14883 GCA_032191745.1 Picea mariana
TACAACACAAATATGTGGTGTGTAGAATGTTCCCTTCTACCTTTGAATATTCATCTTCAACCTAGTATTTCAACCTACCGGTTGGTTCCATAACTAGTTGGACAAAGTTTCAAAAGAATTTCTTGGAAAAATTTGTTGAAGAAACTACTACAGGATATTTAATGGCTGAACTTTTCGTCGCCAATATGAATCCAAAAGAAAAGGCCAAAGATTTCAACCAAAGGTTCAACATAATTTTGAACAAATTCCAACCCGAGGATAGACCTACTCTAGAGCTACATATTGAAGTATACGTTAATTCTCTCCCAGCTTCTATTTCTATGTTTGTAAAAAGGGCCACCTAGAATACTCTAGCTAAAAATTTCGAGGAACCTAAAACGATTGAGTTCCAAATAAAAGGATGAAAAGAATGTTAGATCTCACTAATAAAGAAATAAACAAAACCTCCACCCAAAAGGGTACTTTTGTTGACTAGACCCCGAGAAAACAAACATAACAAGGTCCCAAAAAAGAGGGAGGGGACATACAAAACTTGTAGTGAATGATAAAAAAAATTTCCAATGAGATCCTAGATATAAAAAGGAGTGTTGGGGAAGGAAACCAAAATCAAAGACCTTATAAACCCTTTTTAAAAAGAAACCCACCTTTCAAAGCTATAGAACCTCCCCCATATAACCTAAACGTCGACTTAGGTAACGTAGCATTTGACTCCTTCTATACATATCACCAAGAAAAAAATTCAGAAAGGGATTTCCCTCAATGGTTGCATGCTATGAATCTAATGGATAATCGATTCCTAGACGAATGTTTTCAAACCAAACAACCTATTGGCTTGACAATAAATGTCATTGATCAAGAAATTCAAGAGCCACCTGAAGCGACAACCATGTTGTTATGGGATTCCAACCACCTGATACCTTTCAACGATGCCGCTGAGGTGTAGGGACCCCCTGGTGAAGTTCTAGTTGTACATATGGGAAGCAAAAGTCAACCGATATGTTGAGCACTCAACACACCCTAAAAATCCTCTGTCATTTGTTTTTGCTTTTTTGGGTACCACATAATCTTTTTCACTATCTGATTTGACTTGATTCATATAAATGTTTTGTCTTTGATTATTCTCATAACTCTCATCACCTATTCAGGTTTGTTTTGAACTTATGAAATCCCATGACTTAAAAGGCCTTAACACCTGAATAAATAATTGACAGTTGAAACACTTCACCCGACGTGCTCATATTCGACATCGGAAGGAATTCAAAGAAAGAAAAGAACCACTCGGGAAACCTCACTCACTGAGCGTCGATCTCCTTTGGCATCAGAAAAAGGAAGTTTTATTTTGTGACAAGTCTTGCATAAGGATATCGCCGATAACTGATTCCACTTCCACATTGGTAAAAGGTGAGGGGGATAGACGTTAACGAAGATAGAAAATATATCCCCGATAGCTGATTCCCGACACACTAATTAGAATCGAGGAAAACCTAAAAGGATCACAAAAAAAATTCTGACCGTGCTAAAGGTTATTCCTGATCGCCGATCCCCGATGTGTTTTCGACATCGAGACTTTTCGAGGAAGCTAATACGAAGAAAGTACTTGATAGGTTTATCGTCGATCACTGACCCTGGATAGTTTTTCGGCATCGGCAAGATAATGTTTTTTTTATAATGAATAACTTAAGGAAGGTCTCGACTCTGATTAATACATGTGAATTATCTCACCGGTATTTAATGCCACATGTCTTTACCATATTGGAGAACCGTATGGTCTAGTTTTACCCCGAGTCATTCTTGGTTCCTTGGGTTCGAGTCACACCTCCGAGTCAGCTTTTCCACGACAACATTGTATGGTGAAATTGATTGACGTCAGAGCTTCTGCAGAAGGAAATTAACAAAAATGTTCATAACACATCCCCAATCCTCGATCCACCCATTGAGAGAGCGACACTATGGGATGTTTTAGCATTAGATATGATCGGATTTTGAGAATTTACGGAGCTAATTAATACCAAATACCACATTAGTTGCTACCTCATACACCAATAAAAATAGCCGTTTAAAATCACCGATAGACTACATCACCCCTTGTGCCTCCACCGTCAAACCACGATGAATTTAAGTTGTATATATTCGACGACGAATTTGTTAAAATTTTAGTCATCACCCAAATTGAATGGCTGACGCGACACGGTAAGTTCTTCCCTGTTTAAATTCTCTTGACCCATTGCAAATGAAATCATTATGTGCATAAGGAAATTCCAGAGCATTCGAAGGAGCAATATGAGTAATTCGAAGGCTGTAGAGATCCCATGAGTATCAAAATAACCAGTTTTTAGCAAGCTTCATAGGTATGTATCCAAGTGTGAAAATTTTACATGGCTATAATTTATATGTTTTTATCGGGTTTTTTTCTTTATGCAATCTCTAAAAGTTTATTTTAGTTGCAGGAACAATTCTGCCCAGAAATCCAACCACTAGATGATCATTGAGGGCACCGAAGCTGAAAGAACCAGAGGTAGGCGAAGTCTCCTCTCTAGGGGCCTTAAAACAATTAGAATATACTTTGAGGCTGGAACCAGTCATAAATACAACAACGAAGAAGGTTTTCACCCAACCTCCAAACTTTGGAGATACAAAGGCAAGCACAGGGTCCAAGATGACACTCCCACATTGGGGATAACTCTTTAACAAGATCAGCTTGGATTAATATCCATAATATGTCCCACACAATGATCCAGATGTAAGAGTGCTCAACGAGGAGGTGTTATCGAACATCCGACGGTCATACCTGCATATGGTGGCAAGCAGAACCCCTATTTTTCCTTGTATTGAAGTCCTGAAGTGGCTCATCGACCACACATACACACATAAATGTTTAATCAATGATGACAATGGTGGGTGTGTCAGAGTTTTCCTACTAGTATAATTTCATAAATACTACAAACTCAGAGACCCCGAGGAGCGTCTAAATACATATTTCGACGTAAAGTTCTACGAGCACCATGACACCAGCTGGGTGATGGCCTCATGGTGGAGGGAAGATAATAAGTTCACCAACTAGAGCACTAGCTGATACGAGACGACCAACTTAAGGAAGCCATACATCTATTTGATGACTCTCATCTATCGATTATATGGAGAGAAGGAGTGCTCTATATTTTCAGAGGCATGGATGCCCTTGGCTTACACAGTGACGATATTTGGGAGCGTTTTCAACTGGCGAGCGATAATTTATAAAAAACTGAGCATCTGTATACAATAGGCTCAAATGTTGAAGGAAGGAGAGATGCCAACTTTCTACATGGCTTCATGTTTTCTCAATGTCATGTGTGCCAGAAACATCTTCACTGACATGAATCTAAGCTGGCATGTCATAGAGATCCCGGTCCATGTCTATTTCAGCGTGTTATTTGGAGAACATCTATAAGAAGTATTACTCCCTAATTTGTGATGAATTCATTGTGTGAATTTATTTTACTCTTTTTAAGAAGGAATGCTCGAGACTATCAGTTGTGGCCAAGAAAATGATATCCAAGGTAGGCCATTGGTACTTGGACGAGCTCGAAATCTACATCAAGGTGTTCACGACCACCAAAGCACCACATATCCTACCAGTTCATGTCCTGGACCAGCTTGTAGTAGGATAAATATGCTATCAAACCATATTTCAAGGCTACAACGCCACCCTGGTCAAGGACAAGAGGTGGGAATTCATACCCTATGGTTTCCATGTAGGTTTCTACTTGGTAAAAGATACCACTCAAGCCAAACAAGAATGGTTGAGCCAACTCGAGTTCAGATTCCAGATAGGCCAATTCCACAAGAAATATCCAAAGGGCTTCATCTTGCAACATGCTTCACAAGTTTCGTCCTGCTGGCCGTACGCCCATGACAAATTCGAAGATGAAGTCTTCATAGAAAATTCCCATGACTGGGATGAGGTGGTAGCAAGGATTAATGACCCCAAAATGACCAGGTTCAGGGCCATGAGCCTGAATGAAAAAGTGATGACAATAGAGCAGTCAAATCAAGAGGCCCTCAGATCCAGGGAAGAAATTAGAAAGGTTCCCCTGGTGGCTCCGGTGCAGAATAGGGGATTTCCTATGAAACAGAATGCACGGGCGAGGGGCTTTCTCATGATAGAACATGCAGAACGAGTAATTGATTAGATACAAAATGACCCAGACCTCATAGGAATGACAAGGGTCCTTGACGACAACCCAAATGAAAGCCAGACAGGTCTAAGTGGCCCCAAGCTAATACAAATTGACGAAATCATCGGGTAAGATAACCTTGAAGTTACAACACCACAGGCCGGATCACCAGGGGACGTTTTATCTCAGCCAGAGATGACAAGAACATCAGGTAGAGAAAGTGCAACAAACCCCCTCCATGACTTGATAACAATCTATGATGATGAGGAAAGTTCAGAGGTGTCCCTCGTGACTCCGGTGCATATCACAGAGGAAAAAGAGCCTGAGAATGCATCTTCCCCAACTCCCAATTCTCAAATTCAGGGCCTTCCATAGAATGACCAGGAGGTCAAAAGTGTTTTATACACTGAGCTACTCAATGTACCAGAGACCCAAATGGATAGTCCGACGGACGGGCCATAGTTGGGCAAATGAAAGGAAGAATTTCCATAGCAGGAAATCAACATCTCAATAGCCGATTATCAATTAAGTACCGAGCCTACCCTTGATTCTTCAATTTCAACCGATACTCAATCTTCCTAGGAGAAAAAAGTAGAGGTCGAAACTTCAGAACACACGCAAGAGATTCAAGAACCCAGTCTTGAATAGATATACGCCGTCAAAATCCTGGGAAATATTCTTACCTGGGGATATCAATAAATCCCCAAACCTGTGGATGAAGTTTTTGATATACAAGCCATCTCCTATGACTGAAAAAGGAAATATATCACAAAGAGAAACACCAATAAGAGGATGATTACTCTATATCGCTCCATCCTCATCATTGCAGAGGAAAAAATGATCAACACGGAGCATGCCAAGACATCCGAACTTATCGACGCAGGGTTGGCAATCATCGATGTTACCCTGGACAAAGAGAAAAGGGATGAAGAGGATTTGGCCACTGCGTTGGAGGAATTAGAACATCTATGCCATTTGGAAAAATATTACCAGGACATGAAACATGCCGCGGTGTTCCTGAGAAGCAAATTCCAGGAGGCCTACAGTAAATTTACGAATGAGCGACACCTATTCACTGCAAGGATATCCGAGCTTCAAGAAGGCACCCTCATGGAGCTGATGACATGTAAGTATATGGAAAGGTGGTATGATAAATCACACTAATCTATGGAAAGGATCGACTACATCAATGCGGTTCAACAGGGTTGAGATGCCGAAGAGAACAACATCCAGGTACTAAGGGAAAGCAATATCGACTACATAAACAAGTTAGACTAATATTGGGTAAAAATGGCTCAAGAACCTCATCGAAAAATCCAAGAGAAATGGGACGAGTGCAAAACGAGTTGGACCAAGATCAACCAAGAAATGAGATACATCGGCCTCCCTGAATTCGACACATCCGATGACTTTGTTGACTTGCAGGACATAGTCAAATTACATGCTGAACAAGACTCATCATGGGTTGCAGAGATAGAAAGGGTGGCAAACATGGCACCAAGTCAAGTGAGACAATTCATGGAACACCCGATCAAATATCGAACCATGTTGCAACAATTAAGTGCTATAATAGTCAAGTATCGGGCACGGGCAGTAGAGATAAAAGAAATCATTTCGGCCGCAATGGAACAACATATATTATTGTATTCCAACACATGCAAGGATCACTTTGTGAAATGGTCAGAGTGTGAGAAGAGTCATCCACTCAAGTGAGATCATTTGATGACTCTTAGAAGACCGAGAGATGAAAGCACCATGTGTCGAGTTTTTGTTTTACTTGTCTGCACTTTTAATAGTTATTTTTAGTTAATAATATGTTATAAATAAGAGGATAGACCTGTTAGCAAGGGTCTATGGTTGTTGCAAAGACCCTCATTTTTGGATTTGTAAAGAACTATTTCAGAGTTGCCTTAATTGAGAAGTCCTGTTTAGGACCTGAGACAAGTTTGTGTTTTTCATCAAAATCGTGTGTGATTGGATTTGAAGAAGAATTATTTCTGATTTTTATCTCATGAATGGATGCTGTAATGAGTAAGAGCTTTTGAATCTGTTGATAAGTTATCTGATTGAATATTTTTTTTATTTCTTGTCTTTAATTATGAAAAGTAAATCGTTGTGTTAATATGTGATTAATGATTAGAGTTAAGGAAACTATTTTTCTTTCCATCATTTATTGCATGCATGTTTTCTTCTGATAATTGTACCTCATTCAATGATTGGAACACCAACATGTTAGCATATTATTACTAGGCTTGTGGTAGAGAATCATTGTCTGCATGCTACAGTAAAAGGGTTATCCCAAGCTCAGCGTTCTCCAATAGTTAAGCTTTCCCACTTTGTTACCTAGTTGGTTTATACTAACTTTTATCTTGTATCGGTCCCACCTATAAGAGAAAATACAAAAAGAGAACGTCTGAATTGAAGGAGAAGTTTTTACAAGAAAACGTAAAGCCCATCAATTAATAGGATGGATCGCAAGATCTGGAGAAGCGCAATATTTGGAGAAGCATTCCACCATTAAACACTGCAGAGTCTAATTGGGCCTCGGTGGAAAGTTTGGTTCCTACTATTGAGTTAAAGGGATTTAGGACCCCTCAATAGAATTGGTGCTAGGAGGGCCTGAAGAATGAATGGCTGACAATAATTTTTACAAAATCTTTCACACAACCTGTAGATTCAAAACAACCCACATGAATGGCTAGTCATTACCAAGACATCCCACACACGCTGAGTGCTCCTGAAACGAGTAAATCACCCCAGCAAGAGGAAGAACATCTATTCCCTGATATACCTTACTCTCTTCCTCATGAGGAATTGAACCAATTCAAAAGAATCAGAAGAGCTTATGCCCGACAGATCAGTGCGTTTCCCTTAGCTCCATTACTTCGTCGAAGAAAACAAATAAGAAGACCAGTGGTCGAGTCCCTCGACTAGGTTTTTGTGCACACAATAGAAGACTTGATATATTTCTCCCTCACCAAAATTGAACATCCTCTTAATCTAATCCCCGAAACACCAGCCGACAAATTCTCCGAGCCCGACTATTTTTCCAAAGAGGAAGGGTTTAACTCAAAACACTCAGTTTTGGGATCGGAAGACATGGAAGATAACAATGATCATAATGAAGAAAGGGGAAACACACCTTAGGATAATCAACCTTGTTTGTCCAGAGATGCTTTGGCCATCCCTAGACAAGTACATAATATTCCCCGACATCCAGAGAAGTTACTCCCTAAATTTGATCCTGAAACCTTAGGATTGCCTGAAGACCATATCAAAAAATTCATACTAGCTATTAGACTAATGAATGTTCAACATGAAGACGTAGTATGCAGGATTTTCCCATACACTTTTGAGAATTTGGGCTCCACATGGTATTTTAACTTACCTGTAGGATCCATAACTAGTTGGACGAAGTTTCAAAAGGATTTTCTAGATAAATTTGCAGAAGAAACCACTACAGGAGATTTGATGGCCGAATTGTTTGCTACCACCATGAGTTAAAAGGAGATGGTTAAATAATTCAATCAAATATTCACCCCTATCTTAAAAAAATTCCAACCCGAAGCTAAACCCACTCAGGAGTTGCAAATAGAAGTATATGCTAATGCTCTCCCAACTTCTATTTCCATGTTTTTGAAGAGGGCTGCCAAAGCAACCTTAGATGGAAATTTTGAAGAAGCCAAAATGATGGAATTTCAAATGAAGGGATGTAAGGAAGGATAGGTCTCATTAGTTAAGAAATAAGTTCAAACTCCTCCTAGGAGAGGACTATTGCTGACTAGACCCCAGGGAAACAAACAGAACAAGGTCCTGAAAAGGGAAGTGGGGACATAGAAGACCTACAACACATGGTCAAGAAAATGTCAAACGAAATCATAGAAATGAAAAGAAGTGCAGGGGAATGAAACCAAGGCCAAAGTCCCTATAAACCTTTTTTCAAAAGAAATCCACCATTCAAAGCGATTGAAACTCCCCCAACCAACTTAAACATCGATCTGGGAAACATAATATCTGACTCTTTCTGCACTTAGCACCAAGAGAAACACTCTAAAAGAGACTGCCCACAATGGGTGCATGCCATGAATTTGATGGCCAACCGGTTTCTAGATGAAGTTTCCTTAAACAAACAACCAAGTGACTTCGTTATGAATACTATTGATAAGGAAGAAGTTGATCCACTAGAAGAAACAAGCATGCTAATATGGGACCCTGACCTACCAATTCCTTCCGATGACTTATTTGAGGTTGAAGAACCACCCACAGAGGTCTTGGATGTGCAAACACAAATTATGGGTCAAATTGTCTCAAACGATCTTACTACTGCCCAAACTTTGGGAGGAAAACCATCTCCCTATCACTCGAAAGCACCTTTTTCCCCCCAAAGAAATCCTATAAACATCCATACACAAGAATCACCCAAGCTAGACTACAACAAAGTAGAAGACTTGAAAAATTTGAAAGTAAATATATCGGTCATGGACTTATGTAGAATCCTTCAACAAAATGACTTTCTGTTACAAGCATTGAAATCAGTAGAAAATCCCACAACAAGCACTGACCAAGGAGGAAATCCAATTCCCAAAGATCTAGGAAATAAACCAACTGTGAACGCCTGCTTTGAAGATAATAAGGGAAAACCTTTTGTCCCTCTATTCCTTTTGACATTTGAAGTCTTCAACATAAACCTCCATAATTGTTTGGTTGACTCAGGAGCATCCTCCAATGTTATGCCATTGTCTATTTGCAAAACATTAACACAGTCCCTCTAAAAAGCAATAAATATGTTATACAACTAGACAGAACTCAGGTGAAGGTTATGGCAAAGCTCTAAGATGTAATGATCAGAATAATGACACACCCTAAATTTTTGCAAGTAATTGACATCATTGTAGTAGATATCCTAGAATCTTATGGATTATTATTGAGTCAAGATTGGTTCGAGAAGTTAAACAGATACTTTAGTACAGATTCGGCTCACCTTTGGTTTCCATTAAAGGGACACACAAATATGATTAGGATTGATAGAGAAAGATATATAAAACATACTGTCACTAACTTAGAAACCTTCAATGAACTCTCATCGACATATTTCTCCGTGCTAGGAAATTATTCTTGTGACTCTAATTTCAAGAATTTCTCCCCCCTCTCATCTGATATCCCTCTTACTCAAAACTATGAAATGATTTTTCAAGAAAACTTGCCGACAATGATAGAGAAAACCCTCTTCTGTCAAGGACCTATGTTAGAAATCATGGAACAAGTAGGAGGAAAGGAGGAAAGTGGTAGGAAAAGGGGAACTGACAACTTATGCTCACCAATTTGGACCTTATACTTTGATGGATTTAAATTGCAAGAAGGGTCAGGGTCAGGGTGGATCTTCATTGATCCCAAAGGTAAACGACATTTTCTGTCCTGTAGACTATAATTCGAGTGCACAAACAACACCATTGAGTATGAATCTCTAGTACAAGGGATAAAGAAATCCATAGACTTAAATGTTAACGAATTGAAGGTTTTAAGAGATTTTGAAATCATCGTCAGACAAGTAAGGAACACTATACATTGCAACTCTTCACACATAAGGAATTACCAATAGGAAGTGCACAGGGTAATAGAGCATTTTGAAGCCTTCAAAATTACAATGATCCCTAGAAAAAAGAACATTCTTGCTGATTCTTTGGCCACCGCTGCCTCAAGGCTATCACCTCTAGAAGAATATGGAGCCTCCTGATTCATTGTGGAGCTACTCTACAAACTGTCGGTGCCCAACAATATTTCTAATTGGAAGGTCTTTGAAGGAGATGAACAGATCATAAAAGTTTTGACCAATCAGGATAATTTTAAAGAATTTTCTATTGACGATGAAGTATTCCAGGAGAAATCAGCAAAAACTTATCCCCAGACAAATCAACCGACTAACAAACCAAGGTCTCAAATGATATCGAAGGAAACAACCAATTTAGAAAACCTTTTTGACATAAGGGAAAGATTTAAAGGGTCAAAGAACACAAAGACGGGGAGTTCTTGTCCCATGCACGAAACTATAAATTTAGGAACCCCAAAAAAACCAAAAAATATAAATCTCAGCAAGACAGTATCTAAAGAGGAAATGAAGGCCTATCTCAAACTTTTTGGGCAATATCAAGATGTTTTTTCATGGTCCTACTGAGATCTAAAAAATTATGATACTTGTATCATTCAACACACTATCTCGTTAAATCCTGAAGTAAAACCCTTCCAATATAAGTTCTAGAAATACCACCCATCCCTGGAGCCTCTCATGTGTGAGGAGTTAAAGAAACTACTATATGCTAAGATTATTTTCCAAGTTAGACACTCTACGTGGGTAGAAAATTTGGTTCCTGTGAGAAAAAATTCTGGGGAGATCTGCCTATGCGTAGATTTCAGAAACCTCAACAGAGATTTAGAAAAGGACAACTACC
>JASDQU010276685.1:0-14961 GCA_032191745.1 Picea mariana
GTTAATAGAGTAACTACTATAATAAGAGTAGAACATTTGAGGAACGTTTAAATAAGATGGATTAAAAATGTTATAGTAATATTGAGCATTTTCTTTTATAATTAAAATCTATTTTCGTAATTTATTTTTTAATGTAATTTTTTATTATATATTTTTAATGTAATAATATGTATTTTTATTATAACTTATTTGTTAACTAGTAATAAGGATAGTCATTACTTATCACTAATGTAAGTTAACTCTTTACTGTTATTATTTAAGGAAACCATATGTTACTTAAAAAACCACAAGAGATGCTTTTTAGTGATTACTTTTAACATGTTCCTTAAGTCTCAAGAAAACTTACTCTTAACCAATCAGAGGTAATATGAAAACAATTTAATAATATGTTTTCATTTTATTAATATTCATTTAAATTCAAATTTTATTTTATTATATTTATCAGTATTTTATTTAGTTATATTTTAGTTATATTAAATTTTAATTATAGTTATTCTTATTTCTTTTTTATGGGTGTTTATTTTCATTCTATTCTAAAATTTAATACAATTCCTTATTATCTTTGATATATTAATATCTTCTTAAAATACTTGCTTAATCAATATAATTAATTAAATTTAATGTATACCTGAGTGGGTCTAATGGTTAAGAACATGTGTTTCCTCTTAAGAGATTATAAGTTCAAATATAAAGAGGAGTAGGGTATGTATATTTAATAAAAATAATTTTGTAAATAACGTGAGTCATGCCTAATGAAGTGAAATGTACTTTAATAATCAATTTAACTATTATAACAAAAATTATTAATTATTTACTTTATTAAAATGTATGATTTATTTAGGAATTTAAACTGTAGTTATTATAACATGAATGTATTAATTATTTACTTTATTAAAATGTATGATATATTTGGGAATTTAAAATGAAAGTTGTCAATAAGACATTAATTCTCTCCTAGAGTTACAAATTTACTTACTTTAATTCTTAATCCTACTTTAAATCCTAATTTAAAATTACAAATTTGCTTACTTTAAACCTTAATATTTGCAATAAATAATTAAGATATGAATACAAATTTTATTTACCATATGAATAGAATTTGCTTTTGTACCATATTACATAAACCCCAATCTTTAAGTTACAAAAAGATTGATAATAATAATAATAGGAGACACTCATATTATTTCTACTAAAAGTAAACTTTACTATTATTTCTACTAACAATCACATTACAAAAAGTGGTTGATATAAGTAGATGAGGTCATTTTCAACCTTTCAAAAACTAATGACATCTATTAACTTATATCTACTACTTTTTATAATGTGGTTGTGCTAGTTCTAATATTTTCAAAATAAGAAAACAACCATATTAAAAAAATAATAATAACATAAACATTTTAAAGTTTTTCAATATATTTTTAATAACACATAAAACTCCAAAAACAAATAATTTTAAAAATGATAATTCTTTATGTAATTTATATGTTCTTTTATGTTTGAAAATCAAACACTAGAATTATGAAATATATATGTGTTATTAATGTGTATACATGTATGTAATATGTGTTTCTAAAGTGTGTACACATTTATTTAAAGGTTTATTTGAAATTGTGCAGTGGTTTGGAAGGTGTTGAAATTGGTTTAAAGGAAATATATACACATTTTAAATGACAAATTCATATTTTTTAAAAGTTTAACTTGAATTTAGTATTTTTATTTTTGAATCATCAACTTTATACAAAAATTTATTCTTATAAATACAAATTCATGATATCTGAAAAATATAATATACTATACAAGAATGATTCTTAGAAAAGCACGCAACCATAAGGATTCTAAGCTGATAAGCCAAGAGCCATCTAATCTTGTTGTTCTATGCGTCATATACAGAAAGTAATTCCTTTTTGGATAGTCAACAAAAGAAAAGATATGTGATAGGAAGGTGTCTCCTTTTAAAATTCCTTTTTGGGTGCGTCACCCTTCTTCTTGCTTATATCAAATTGGACCATATACAATATCAAACCAATTCTTCTTTAATTATTAGGGGTTATTACGATTATAGATGTAGTTTAATCTCAAGTCTCTAAATTATTAAGAGAATTCGAGAGAATATATACTAAAAACATATTTATAAATTAAAATATATTATTTGTGACTTTGTTCTATTTTAATTTATTTCTGCAGCATTTAAATTCTAAATTCCCTCTTTTTATCAAGTGAAATGTATGAAATGTATTGAGTTAATGCAATTTAAACAATTAAAAAATATTATTGTTTTTTTCGTTTAAGAGATAGTAGTGAAGAATATTTATAGATTTTAAGTATTGTAATTTGGATCATTAAGAAATATAATCATAAAATATGATAAATATAATATTACTTTCATAAGATTTTCAGACATACTTGTAAATCTATCTTTGCATTTAGATATTGTACAAAATCGAGGATGTTATCATTCTCAATAGTTAATAGAGGAAAAATGGTTTAACTCACCACCTTAATGGTTACTCACCACAACAAAAAGAACAACAATGTGGCACAACACCCAGAGGAAACATTTCCTTGGCCCTTCTCTTTGTCTTTCATCCCCACTGCCAGTTTTATCCATATTTTGTGACTCTTGGCTTAGGCTAGGCAATTGAGTAGAGACTAATTATTGTTCTTTTTCTTGGTTTGAAGCTCCTTTTTGGTATCCTACTTGATCCTCTCCATATTTGGATTTTTCATCTTTAACTTTTGGTTGAGATAAGAATTAANTTTAAATTAAGGAATCCAATGCATTAATCTCGTGTTGGTTGATCCGTATTATTTTCGGGATGAAATGAGAGTGAAGATATAACGCATAAATATACATAGCTATTATAAGAGATCCAATACTATAACATAGATATATCATATATATAACAAGAAGCACATATATACAATAATACACAATTTCTATTAATGAACAAAATGTATAAAACTGTAGAAATATAGAGTGAAAGATTCACTAGAATGGTGGTAGCAGAGAACACATGTGACGACTACTCACATTCGCAAGAAGATGATTTTACAATGAAGTTCCAAAGGCCTTTTTATCATAAATAAAATCCAAAACCATAACCCTCGAAGATGAAAAGCCAACAATTTTGTAGACTTCGTTTTGTGTAGTTTGGTGTATCAATTTCCCAGGGACATAACTTTGATATACGATCTCCATTTAGGGCACACAATAACTCGTTAGAAAGATATCAATGAAAAGATTCATTTTTGTGACCAATCAAAGTCTTTGAATATAATTAGAGTTTTTCTATACGTCATATACCGAAAGTGATTTGTTTTATACAGTTTAGATGGATAATGAACAAAACATATGTGATAGGAAGGTGTCTTCTTTTAAAATTCCTTTTTGGGTGCGTCTCCCTTCTTCTTGCTTATATCAAATTGGACCATATACAATATCAAACCAATTCTTCTTTAATTATTACGAGTTATTACGATCATAGATGTAGTTTAGTCTCAACTCTCCAAATTATTAAGAGAATTCGAGAGAATATATACTAAAAACATATTTATATATAGTTTTTATTTATATATTAAAAGACTTTATGTGTGACTTTGGTATATTGTAATTTAGGTATGCAGCATTTAAATTTATATAAAAGGTAAAATTTATTTATTTTTACTATCTTATTCTTAGTTAATGTAATTTAAACAATTAAGAAATATTAGTATTCTTTATAGCAGTGGAGAATATTTGTAAATTTTACTTATCTTGAATATTGTAATTTGGATCCAGATATAATCATAAAATATGATAAACATAATATTACTTCCATATGATTTTCAGACATGCTTGTAAATCTATCTTTGTATATAGATATTGTACAAAATGGAGGATATTATCATTCTTACTAGCTAATAGAGTAAAAACGGTTCAACTCGTCACCTTAATGGGTACTCCACTTGGACCCCTTTGGAAAAACATTTCCCCCACATCTCTCTAAACACATTAGACACTCATCAACGAGCTAGGTGTTTGAGTGATGACCAAGTCATTGGAAACCTTTCTAAAAATAAAGTAAATAGTTCTAAAGAAAATGGAAAGGAACGTTCCCCCTCAAACACATTATGGCATTGATCGATAGTAATACAAAATTGTCATAATTTATAAAATAATAATAGACCGCTTGAATAGTTCGGACATGCAAATTAAACTATCTATATAATGTATTAAAAGGAAACTAATGTACTACTCATTAGAGGTATGGTGTCCTAGTGTTATGATAATAAGATCTATAAGCATATGACATCATCTCCTATTAAAAAAAAATGTAAACTTTAATTTGCCCCAATTGCTTGGAATTCACTAGGGTCACTCATGTTTGCATCGAGATATCTCTACAGATATGATAACTTCCTCTTTCCTATAAGGCAAGCTTGGTGGTAGCTAGGGGAATTGGGGAAAACATTTCCCTTTCGTAGATAAACCAATGATAAAATAAAAAGAATATGTTGTAGGTCGGTAGCACTAATCAAGACCAATCTTAAAGGATTGCCTACCATGATCCTAATGATAGATGAACTACATCAATAATAAAATGCCCCCCTTGAGGGAGTTAGACTCCTCATAAAAAATAATGAGGAAAACATGCGTCAAAAGGGGATGAGGTTGCATTTTCCCATTACCTTTATCTCTAATTGAAACATATATTAATAATTTTAGCTCAGTTTTACAATGTTTCTAGTTAGAAGATATATAAAACTTAATTTCCACCAATAAAATTTTTGTTGGTCGTATTTGGTCTCATCCCGAGGAAAAGCCAGTTAGACATATAATATACTATGTTTAATCTTAGTAATTCTATGGAATGATGTTAACATTAATCCATGTCATTTTCCTAAAACTATGGCTACCATTTTCCCTATACTACATATGTTTCAAACCAAACAAACATTATATTAGCAATGCTCATGTGAAATTGGCACTTGTCTTCTATTCCATATGCATGTGGCACTCAACACGCAAAGGAAACATTTCCATGGCCCTTCTCTTTGTCTTTCATCCCCACTGGCAGTTTTATCCATTTTTTGTGACTCTTGGCTTAGGCTAGGCGGTTGAGTAGAGACTAATTGATGTTCTTTTTCTTGGTCCGAAGCTCCTTCCTGGTATCCTACTTTATCCTCTCCATATTTTTTTTTCATCTTTAACTCTTGGTTGAGATAAGAACTAAAATTATCTCTTTTTTTTTTCTTTTGATTTCAAAAATTAAGGAATCCAATGCACTGATCTCGTGCTCATTGATCCGGATTATTTTCGGCACGAAATGAGAGTGAAGATATAGCACATAAATATACACCAGTATTAGAAGAGAGCCAATAATATAACAAAGATATATCAAATATATAACAAGAGGCACATATATACAGTAATACACAATTTCTATTAATGAGCAAAATGTAAAAAACTGTAGAAATATAGAGTGACGGACTCGCTAGAATGGTGGTATCTTATCTCTGAGAACATATGTGACGATTAATCACATTGACAAGAAGATGATTTTACAATAAGGTTCCAAAGGCCTTTTTTTCATAAAGAAAATCCAAAACTGTAACCCCAGAAGATGAAAAGCCAACAATTTTGTGGACCTCGTTTTGTGTAGTTTGGTGTATCAATTTCCTGGGGCCATAACTTTGGCATATGATCTTCATTTGGGGTGCACGATAGATCGTTGGAAAGGTATCGACGAGGAGATTCATTTTGGGGGCTCAATTAGAGCTTTTGACCATCATTGAGGTGATCGATTGTGGAAAAAAAAAATTCCCTCGAAATGACCCCATATGTTTAGGAACCTATTGATGGGTCTTAAATCCCTTGACTCAATAGCAGTAACCAATCCCGACATCGAGGCCCAATCAGACTCTGCAATGTTTAAGATGGAATGGTTCTCCAGATCTTGCGATCTAGCCAATTTATCGATGGGCTTTATGTTTTCTTGTGACGGTTCTTTTTCTGTACTTCTCTTGGGTGGGACTAGTATGAGAGATGGAAGCTAGTATAAACCAACTTGACAATAATGGGACAAAGTTTTAACTATTGGGAAGAGGTCGAGCTTGGGATAACCCACTGCTCAAACATGCAAACAGTGATTCTATGCCAAAGGGCCTAGTATTAATACATTAACCAAATGAGCATCCAATTACGGTATGAGAAAACTAATTAACAAAAAGAAAACACATATGTAATCAAGATCACAGTAAGAAAAATAATTCGTTTATCATAACATTCATCACATAACAACACAATGATTTTTCATCACATAACAACACAACATTTTTATCTTCATCATTAAAGCAAAGAACATCAAAACATTGCACCAGATAACTTGACAACAGAATTAATTGCTCTTACTCATTTACTGCATCATTCTTGGAACATGATAGGATGTAATTCTTCTCCAACTCCAATCACATACATCTGATGAAAATAGCTTGTCTTTGGTCCAAAAGGACTTCCCAGTTTATAGCAGTTTCAAAATAAGTATCAACAACCAAAAAAAGAAAGAGTTCTTACAATAACCATCGACCCTTGACCAATCGGTCGATGTCCCTATTTATAATATAAAATTCAACCGAAATTAATGGCTAAGTACAGTTTGGACCAAACAAAATTTTCCACATGGCATGGTCATCCAATAGTTTCTTTAACAATCCACTTGAAATGTTTCTTGAAAAGGGTGACTCCTCTCATATTCATACCAAATGATAAATAGTTCTTCACAAGTGTTGGCCCACGTAAATCTATGCTATTCGATTGGAGCCGCATATATCCCCTTGATGTCTGTTGCATGTACCCGGTACTTTTTTAAACTGAAGTTCAATTGCCGAAGCAAGGTTCGGGCTCTGATCGGATGTTCTGCGAACTGGTGTATTTTCCCTGGCCTTGCATCGGTTATCAAAGTGAACTCTTCGGCCCATAGCCAATCTTTCTCAGCGTGCCCTTTGAACATGTCGCTCATGTTGGTAAATTCATCGAGGGTGTCGAACTTCGGGGAGACTGAATTCTCGCATCACACCCTTTGGTTGATATTTTGGTGCTTCTTACAAGCTCTTCGGTGACATCCTGAAACACATTTTGCTCGAAAATCGGGATTGAGGCATTTTAGTGATTAAATAGTGTAATAAAAGCTATCGACAAACAATATGGACTGATACGTACCTGTGAAGCTTGCTAGTCTCGATTGTTTAATACTTACGTGATCCTAGTTATCCTTCGAATGACCTGCGATCTCCTTCACCTACGCCGTCGTTCCTCTTTGGTTTAAATGAGTTATGTCAACATCCCATAGAGTGGAAAATCAAGTATGATAGAAATAAGTGTCGAGACCGTCATAGTAGCCTTTCGACCTTTGGAGCCGGGAGAAGATGTCAGAGTCGAGCGTGTGTGTGTGTGCTCCCAGAAGGTCAGATATTGTACTAAAGAAGTCGTTAAATGCCTCTAGGATCTGTATTACAAGTGTGTCAAGCATCATTCAATAATAATGGAAGCTAGGTAGTTCTAAAGAGATAAGGATGATTGTATCGCACGTTCCCTACAAATCCGATCGATGACATTTTATGTGTTCTGGATCACATCCATTTGAGTCACTATGGCACGTTTACTATTCAAACATCATGTCACGAGACACAAGTGTTTTATTGGTATTATTTTTTTCTCTCCTTTATTCCTCTATAAATTTTCGGAGTCCTATGGGGAATTATATGTATATGCCAGGCTTAGACTCCTATAATTCTAGTTTGGCAGGTTTGTCTTAACAAAATCCTGTGTAATAGTAGTTTTTATCATCTGCAGATGCCTGAATCCCTACGTTGTTTCATTACAGGGTCTCCTTCCAACACGAGACGAGGTCTACGAGGCAGTTGGAGTGCCAGGTCCGAGCCCCAATGTGCCTGGGATTCTTTCTTATTGGCTTCCCATGCACTTGAAACTTCAGCAGGAAGTAGAGGCATTATTTTGGAAACGGTATCAGTGTCTCTAGTGAAGGTTGGGGTGGAAAGAGGTATGTTTGAAAGAACCATGATGGGAACCATGCCTTCTCAGCAACTGAACCATCGAGAAAAGGAAGCCCTAGAAAGGATACTGAAAAAAAGGAGGAAGACCAGTTCCCAGTTGAGCCAAGCGTATGTCCATCTGTTGAGGGGTCTTCGATGCTTACCCACTGGTTGGGGCCGGTTGGGACTACCGGTAGAGGAAGTGGGAAACTAAAAGCAAGCAAAAAGCACCGGGTCTTCCCATCAAGAGTCCCACTCAACAGTTAGAGAGGGCCCAACTTGCAATAGGTGAACTCTACCAAGAAAAGAGAGAGTTACGGAGCCAGTTGGCAACGAAGAACCGAGAAGTATCGGTGTCACATGGTTGCAAAGGTAGCATAGTCTGGATTAAGAGGTGGCTTCAAGAGGCACAAGATGCAATTGTGAAATTACGCGAGGCACAAAGGATGACAACGAAAGAGGAAAAAAAGACATTACAAGGTGTGAAGTTTAGTCTGAAAGAGGATCAACGCACAAAAGATAAATAGCAGGGGGATCCTTGCCTGGCATCCTCAGAAGCACCGCTTGATAGTCTTTCCTCTTTTCCTTTTGTAAGGGTTTTTTTTTCATACTGCGACTGGGTTGGTTAGCCGAGTCGTTGGGGTTGTGTATTTGTATGTAAACCAAGACTGGTGGGATCTTTTTTTTTTATTGTATGAAGAATTTGAAAGTGTTTTATGAATGTATCATGCTCCTTTCGTATGTGAATTAAATGCCACTCCTTATTTAAATTTATTTGCACTTATCATGGGATGTTATAATTGTTGTCATTGCATTTGTAAATTCGTTGATGTATTCTCTATTAAAACTTCCGATATTATTCAATGTTGACATGGTGTTATTAACCAGGGTCATTAAAATATCTAAACATAGAGAGGGCACCCAGCTAGCAGGTAGGGAATGCATTTGGTTAACTCATACATGCTGAAATCACATAATGGGTTAAGTACAATGGCTACTGATAAAATTAATGCATGGTTTTCTTCGTGAGTTGACACATCGTAACTTTTTTTTCGACGCTGAAATTGTATCAGGGATTGACAATGTCATCCTTCATTTGCGCGGTGCCTACTATTACACTTTTCCACAGAATCCAAATGGATCAGTCTTCGACAAGATTCTTCCCAAGGATTATTAGTAGAAAAGAAAGGCCTTTTATTGGCCGATGCCGATGAAGGTCGAAATTCGGCTACTTTGAGTTTTCAAGTGGTGTTTTTCCACCGTTAGCTTTTACCAATGCCGAACTTCTTAAGTGAGTCGGGGAAAAATATGGGTCGTGGATTCCTTGAGTGGTTGTTAAGATTCTTTCAGAGTTAGGAAGGATTTTTTGTCGTACGTTCACGCAGACTTTAATTGATTCAAACATGAAACATAATAGGTGGGCAAACGTATCAGTTTCATAAATATAGTGGAAACAAACAAAGCAAAATATCGAGTCGTACCCAAAAAATAAAATTTTCATAGATTTTTTAGTGTGTGTTGAGTGCTCAACAAATGGCGATTCACTGGGCGAACACAGAATCTTTTGTTCTACTCCATTTCCCTCGAGGTATTACTGGACTAGTAAGAAGATATTTTGGGTATTTATTTGTTTATTTGTTTATTATATTTGTTTATTTTATTTTATTTTATTTTATTTTATTATTGAAAGTATTGTTTCAGGGCTAGGTCATTCACTAGGAGGGCATCAGGTTCCCCCCTCACATTCTGCAATTGGTAAGTGCCTTCCCCAATCTTTTCATCCACCTAGAAAGGTCTAAGCCATAGGTTTTGAAACTTAGAATGCATCCCTTTTGGTTTTTTTGCTTTCTCCCACTTCATAACTAAGTTTCACACCTCAAAGTTTTTCTCTTTAGCTTTGTGCTTATCGAACCATTGTTTGACTATATGTTAAAGTTATTTTCATTAGCTAGGAACTTTGACTTAGCCTTCTCTCTCTCTTATTCCAGCATGAGAAAAGCGTTGATTCTTTGTTGCATGGCCAATGAGGGTTCCTCGTTGGAGTCCTGGGCCAATTGAAGAGATGGTAGGTAAAGCCCGTTTGGGAGGATGGATTCTTTTCCGTAGACCAGAAAGTGTGGGGAATTTACTATAGCTTCTTTCAGTGTGACCCTATCGGCCCATAGAGTATTATGAAATAGATTATGCCAATTTCTTTGGTTATCCATAACTATCTTTTTTAATATCCTGAACAATTTTTATTTGTTGATTCTGCCACACCATTTCCCTGAGGGTAATAATTTGCAGGGTACTTGATTTTGATCCCTTTTTCCAGAGAAAACTCTGTCAATAAGGTAGAAGAGAAATAATTTGCATTGTCAAAGACCAGAACAGACGGAACACCAAACCTTGTGATTAGCTATTGTCCTATAAATTGGATTACTACCTTCTCATTTACCTAAGTCAAAGGAATCACCTCTGCCCATTTTGTGAAATAATCGGTGGTAGTAATAATATACTTATGAAATTTTGAAGATCTTGGGGTAATTTCTCATATTATGTCTAACCCCCACTGTTCAAAAGGCCTCGAGATAGTCACAAGCTGAAGTGGGACTGCTGCCCTTTTCTCCTTTCTAGCACTTATTTGACAAGTCTTACAGTTCCTAGCGTAGGTATGAGCCTCTTTCAACAAGGTGGGCCAGTAATAGTCGGCTCTTAGAATCTTATGAGCGGTGGTTTTTCTTGCAAAATGTCCCCCGGTGGAGCCGTCATGGAGTTCTTTTAGCACTTTATTAGCATCTTCTCGTTCGAGACATCTCAATAGTACTCCATCATAGTTGATCCGAAAGAGCACTATGTAGATTTTAAGCTCAAGACTCTCCTTTCTCTAGGGTTGAGGTTCTCAGGACAAGTCCCGAGATGTAGAAGATAAGTTAAATCCTTGTACCAAGAGCCATGTCTCGGGGATATGTATGCTACTTCATTGCACCATAGTGCCATTTCATTTTCCCACTCAGAATCTTCATTTGCTTGATCCTGGGCTTCGACTGCAAGCTTACACAAACCTTGTCCTTTTACTATTTTGGTAGGTTTTATATCTAGATCAAATTCCTGGACTACTACCATCCATTTCCCCATTCTTTCCCCCATTTCTTGTTGGGTAAATAGGGATCAGACTATAGGGTGTGGCACAATCACCTTTGTGTGATTCTTGAGTATGTAAGACCTCAAATGCTTTATGGCCTTATAGACCGAGTAGGCCTCTCTGTCTATTGCAGGATAATTGAGCTCAGCTCCTTGAATTTTGGTACTCATAAATGCAATTGGGGCCTTTTTGTTGTCATCATCCTTTTGAGTCAAAGACGCAACTAGCGATTGGTCAGAGGCAAAAGTATAAAGGTTAAAGTCTTAATTGAAATTGGGGCTTCGTAACACCGGTGCCCAGGATATGGAAGCTTTGATATTGTTGAAAGTGTCTTTTCACTCATCATCCCACTTAAATTCGACATTTTTTTGAATCATCTTTTGTGAGGGTTTGATGATTTCGGCAAAATCGAGAGTAAAGCTTCTCACAAAATTGATTTGCCCAAAAAAGGACTGCATAGTTTTCTTGTTATGGGGCAGCGGAAGTTGAGCTATGTCTTTAATCCTTTCAGGGTCTATTCGAATCTTGGCTTGAGATATAATGTGACCTAACAACTTACCTTCCTCGACACCAAAGATAGTTTTCTTTAGGGTTCAGACACCTTTTGAAAATCTGAGTTAAGTGTTGGATGTGTTCTTATCTATTCTTCGAATACACTGTTACGTCATCTAAATACACTACCACACACCTATTGATAAGTGCTCAGAAATCTACGTCCATGGCACTTTGGAAGGTTTCTCTTGCATTGATTAACTTCAAAGGCGTGCGTTTATAAGCGAATGTTCCCCATTTGGTTCAGAAGGTGGTTTTTAAATGATCTTCTTATGCAATGAATACTTGGTTGTAGCCTGAGAAACCGTATAGTAGGGAGAAAACCTCTGAGCCTGACAAGGTCTGTAAGAGCTGTTCCAACGACAGGATAGGATAATTTTCCTGTTCGGAAGATCTATTGAGGTTTCGAAAATCCACGCATAATCGGATTTCTCCCGAATTTTTCCTCACTGGAACAAGATAAACCAGTGATAAAATAAAAAGAATATGTTGTAGGTCGGTAGCACTAATCAAGACCAACCCTAAATAATTTCCTACCATGATCCTAATGATAGATGAACTACATCAATAATCCGATGTCCCCATCGAGGGAGTTAGACTCCTCATAAAAAATAATAAGGAAAACATGCGTCAAAAGGTGATGAGGTTTCATTTTCCCATTACCTTTCTCTCTAATTGAAACATATATTAATAATGTTAGCTCACTTTTACAATGTTTCTAGTTAGAAGATATATAAAACTTAATTTCCACCAATAAAAATTTTGTTGGTCTTATTTGGTCTCATCCTGAGGCAAGGCCAGTTATACATATAATATACTATGTTTAATATTAGTAATTCTATGGCATGATGTTAACATTAATCCATGTCATTTTCCTAAAACTATGGCTACCATTTTCACTATAATACCTATGTTTCAAACCAAACAGACATTATATTAGCCATGCTCATGTGCAATTGGCACTTGTCTTCTATTCCATATGCATGTGGCACTCAACATTCAAAGGAAACCTTTCCATAGCCCTTCTCTTTGTCTTTCATCCCCACTGCCAGTTTTATCCATTTTTTTGTGACTCTTGGCTTAGGCTAAGCGGTTGAGTAGGGACTAATTGTTGTTCTTTTTCTTGGTCCAAATTTCCTTATTGGTATCCTACTTTATCCTCTCCATATTTTTATTTTTCATCTTTAACTCTTGGTTGAGATAAGAACTAAAATTATCTTCTTCTTTTTTTCTTTTGATTTCAAAAATTAAGGAATCCAATGCACTGATCTCGTGCTCGTTGATCCGGATTATTTTCAGCACGAAATGAGAGTGAAGATATAGCACATAAATATACACAAGTATTATAAGAGAGCCAATAATATAATATATATATGTCAAATATATAACAAGAGGCACATATATACAGTAATACACAATTTCTATTAATGAGCGAAATGTACAAAACTGTAGAAATATAGAGTGACAGACTCACTAGAATGGTGGCAGCTTATCTCTGAGAACATATGTGATGACTACTCACATTCACAAGAATATGATTTTACAATGAGGTTCCAAAGGCCTTTTTATCATAAATAAAATCCAAAACTATAACCTTGAAAGATGAAAAGCCAACAATTTTGTGGACCTTGTTTTGGGTAGTTTGGTGTATCAATTTCCAGGGGCTATAACTTTGGCATACGATATTCATTTGGGGCACACGATAGATCGTTGGAATGGTATCGACGAGGAGATTCATTTTGGGGGATGAATTAGAGCCTTTGACCATCATTGAGGTGATCGATTGTGAAAAAAAAAATTCCCTCAAAATGACCCTGGATGTTTAGGAATCTAATGATGGGTCTTAAATCCCTTGACTCAACAACAGGAACCAAACCTGCCACCGAGGCCCAATTAGACTCTGCAGCCTTTAATATGGAATGGTTCTCAAAATCTTACGATCTGNTATAAAACAACTTGACAATAACAAGACAAAGCTTTAACTATTGGGAAGAGGTTGAGCTTAGGATAACCCACTGCCCAAATATGCAGATAGTGATTCTATGCCAAAGGGCCTAGTATTAATACATTAACCAAATGAGCATCCGATTACTTTATGAGAAAACTAATTAAAAGAAAGAAAAGACATATGTAATCAAGATCACAGTAAGAAAAATAATTCATCTATCATAACATTCATCACATAACAACACAACGATTTTTCATCACATAACAACACAATGATTTTGTCTTCATCATTAAAGCAAAAAACATGAAAACATTGCACCAGATAACTTGACAACAGAAACAATTGCTCTCACTCATTTACTACATCATTCTTGGAGTAGGATAGGAAGCAATTATTCTCCAACTCCAATCACATACATCTGATGAAAATAGCTTGTCTTTGGTCCATAAGGACTTCCGAGTTTATAGCAGTCTCAAAATAGTTATGAACAACCAAAAAAAGAAAGAGTTCTTACAATAACGATCGACCCTTGACCAATCGGTCGATCTCCCTATTTATAATATAAGATTCAACAAAAATTAACGGCTAAGTATAGTTTGAACCAAACAAAATTTTCCATGTGGCATGGTCATCCAACAATTTCTTTAACAATCCACCCAAAATGTTTCTTGAAAAGGGTGACTCCTCTCATATTCAGACCAGCTGATAAATAGTTCTTCACAACTCTTGGCCCACGAAAATCTATGTTGTTCGATTGGAGCTGCATATATCCCCCTGATGTCTGTTGCATGCACCTGGTACTTTGTTAAACTGAAGTTCAATTGCTGAAGCATGGTTCGAGCTCTGATCGGATGTTCTATGAAATATTGTACTTGCCCTGGCCTTGCATCGGTTATCTTTGCGAACTCTTTGGCCCATATTGAATCTTGCTCGGTGTTGAATTTCGGGGAGACTGACTTCTCGCATCGCACCCTTTGCTTGATATTTCAGTGTTTTTTTCAAGATCTTGGATGACATCCTGGACCATGTTTTGTTCGACAATCAAGGAATTTTCTTGCAAATCGAGATTGAGGCATTTTAGTGATTAAATAGTGTAGTAGAAGCTATCGACAATCAAAATGGATTGATGTGTACCTATGAATATTGCTAGTCTCGATTGTTTAATACTTACATGATCCAAGTTATCCTTCGAATGTCCATCTATGTCCTTCACCTACACCGTCATTCCTCTTTGGTTTAAATGAGTTATGTAAGCATGCCATAGAGTGGAAAATCAAGTATGATAGACATAAGTATCGGGACCCTC
>JASDQU010276687.1:0-14961 GCA_032191745.1 Picea mariana
TATTGGGTCCATTACCCAAACCTTTGTGCTATGGGTCTTTCTTCAAGGGTTGACATCAATGACAACCAACCTTAATCAACTGGATGAGATAGTTAAGATTGATAGGTATTTGAGTGGATTGCCATCATTCATCAGTGACAAAATACAATATGATGATCCCAAAACATTGAAGGAGACCATAAGGAGAGATAAATGCCTATATGATCAGAAAAATTCAAGGCCAACTTTCCAAAAACCTTGGGGAGACAAAAAGAAATTCAGGATGGATCAGAGGAAGAAGGGAACCAAGCCACCATTCTTCAGAAATAATACTCAGGGGAAACCAAATTCTAGAGAACCCAGAACAATTGAGATAGGGGGTCAAAGGACAAGGCAACCACCTATTCAATTTTGGGGTTGTAAAGGAGATCATATGTTCAGAGATTGTCCTCACAGAGGTGAAAAAGTGAGGACTATTCACAATGTACAAGAAGATGAAACAGTGAAGGACATGGGAAGAAATGTACCCAGGATCTATGCATCCCTGGAAAACAAACAAGCAGAGTATCAATCACATATGATTGAAGTGTAAGGTATGGTAAACAACCAAACCATTTATATTTTAATTGATTCAAGAGCTATTCATAGTTATATAGATCCTAAGATGGTGGAAATTTTACATTTTCCAAGAAGTAAGCATGGAAACTCTTGGTTGGTGTAGCTGGCTACCGAAGCCAAAAGAAAAGTTAATGAGATGGTTAAGTCATGTCTTATGGACATGAATGAAATGAACACCAGGGAAGATTTGAACATCTTGTCATTAGGTTCCTATGAATTTCTAATTGGGATGGATTAGTTGGACCAACATCATGCTATCCTAGACTTTCATAACAAGGAATTTACTTGCCTAGATGAGGAAGGGAACCTAACGAAAGTGCAGGAAATTCCCAGGACAGTGACCATTAGATAAATTTCAACATTGTAGCTGAAGAAATGTTACAGAAAAGGGTTTCAAATATTTGCATCACATATGGATGATACACCTAAAGATAAGGTGTCAAATATTGAATATTATGCAGTCCTAAAAACGTTAGAAGATGTGTTTAAGGAAATACCAAGATTTTCCTTAAAAGAGACATTGATTTCTCCATAAATTTTATGTCTGGAGCAACTCCAGTATCCAAGACTCCATACAGGATGAGTACACTAGAATTGAAGGAGTTGCAAATGCAACTAGAAGATCTTCTGAAGAAGGGTTATATACAATCAAGTGTGTCACCTTGGGGTGCCCCAATTTCATTTGTGAAGACAAAGGATGGAACATTGAGACTTTTCATTGACTTTAGGCAGTTGAACAAGGTAAATGTGAAGAATAAGTATCATTTTCCAAGGATTGATGACCTCTTTGATCAGCTGAATGATGAAAAACTATTCTCCAAGATTGATATTAGGTTTAGTTATCATCAAGTAATAATTAAAGAAGAAGACATCAAAAAGACTACTTTCAGAACAAGGTATGGTCATTATGAGTTCACAGTGGTGCCCCTTGGATTATCAAATGCACCAATTGTCTTCATGTGTTTAATGAATGGTATTTTCAGAGAATACTTGGATAAGTTTTTCATTGTATTTCTAGATGACATTCTTATATATTCTAAGTCAAAGAAATAGCATGAACAACACTTAAGGATGGTACTACAAGTATTAAGGGAGCATCAGTTGTATGCCAAATTGAGCAAGTGCTCATTTTATTAGAAGAAAATTCATTATTTGGGACATATCATTTCAAAGGATGGGATAGCAGTGGATCCTAAGAAGATAGAAGCCATTAGATAATGGTCAGCGCCAAAGAATGTGACAAATTCTAGATCATTCATGGGCCTTGCAAGCTACTATAGGAGTTTTAATGAATGATTCTCAAAGATTGCACACCCAATCACTTCCTTGCAAAAGAAGGGTGTGAAGTTTTAGTGGACATTGGATTGTGAAAAGAGTTTCAAACACTTGAGACAATTATTAACAAGTGCTCCAATACTAAGGATTGTAGACCCAAATGAAGACTTCATTGTATGCATAGATGCATGTAAATAAGAACTTGGTGGAGTCCTAAGTCAAAATGGGTTTGTTATATGTTATAAATCAAGGAAGTTGAAGGAGCATGAATAAACTATGCCACTCATGATTTGGAGTTGGAAGCCATAGTGCATGCCTTGAGGAAATGGAGACACTACCTCACGGGGAAAAGGTTTGAGCTGATGATAAACCATAATGGTCTGAAATATTTATTTGATCAGCCAAATCTAAATGCTAGGTAAAGAAGATGCTTAGAATTTCTGAGTGAATATGACTTTGATATAAATCATATCAAGGGGAGAGAGAAAAAAGTGGTTGATGCACTAAGCAGAAGAGTTCATGAACTGCATGCTACAACCATTAGCATGTACCAATTAGATTTTAAAGAAATAATTTTGGAGGATACAAAATTAGATTTTCAATACAAGGATTTAGTGGAAAAATTACAACAAAGTAATTTACAACAGCAAATTGAAGAATACACGCTAGATAATGATGAAATTCTCATGTATAGGGGCATAATTTATGTACCAAATTCCCAGGAATTGAAAAATCTGATATTGAGAGAAATGCATAATGTACCTTATGTTGGGCACCCAGGTTATCAGAAAACTATTACAGCTATCAAGAGCCAATATTATTGGCAAGGCATGCATAAAGAAGTTGTTGATTTTATTGCCAAATGTTTGGAATGTCAAAAGGTAAAGGATGAACATAGACACCCAGCTAGGTTGCTATAGCCATTACCCATTCCTGAGTGGAAATGGGAAGTTTAAAAAATGGATTTCATCACCAAACTACTCAGAACAAACAAGCTACATGATTCTATCATGGTAGTGGTGGATAAGCTTATTAAAGCTGCCCATTGTATTCTAGTTAAGCTCACTCACAAGGAAACCAATAATGTTGATATTTATATGAGATAAATTTCTCGATTGCATGGTATACCCAAGACAATTGTGTCTGATAGAGATCCAAAATTTACCTCAAATTTTTGGAAAGGATTATTTAATGGATTTGGAACAAATTTGAATTTTAGTACAACTTATCATCTAGAGTCAGATGGAAAACCAGAGAGGGTTAATCAAGTGATTGAGGATATGTCAAGGATGTATGTGATGTATAAACCATCAAAATGGGAAGACTAACTACACTTAGTAGAGTTTTCTTATGACAATGGGTACCAAACATCTCTAAAGATGATCCCAATTGATGGACTTTATGGCAGAAAGTGCCACATATCGGTAAGTTGGGACAACCCAACAGATAGAGCAGTAGTTGGGCCAGATTTACTCAGGGAAATGGAGGAGAAAATGATAAAAATAAAACAAAATTTAAAGGATTCCCAAGACAGGTAGAAAACCTATTCTAATAAGGGTAGGTAATTTAAAGAGGGAGACCATGTATTATTGAAAGTGAAGGCTGACAGAAGTTCCCTAAAGTTGGGAAATTGTTCAAAGTTGGCAGCTTGCTATTGTGGGTCATTTGAAATCTTAGAGAGGATTGGTCCAATAGCGTATATGATTGGATTTCCTGCATCTATGTCTGTTCATAATGTATTCCATATACCATTGCTCAAGAAACATATACCTGATGCTAATCATGTAATTGATTGGAATGTGATTCAGGTGGAGCAAGACGACGCTATCCAAGTGCATCTAGTATGCATTTTGGACCAAAAAATAAAATAGCTTTGGAATCGAGACATATGGCTTGTAAAGGCCCAATCAACCTGGTATGGTCCTGAGGACACTACTTGGGAGCATGAGGATGCAATGCAGGTAGAATACCCACGTCTTTTTGAGGATTTTTGAGATTTTTGTTGTATATGTGTACATAATGCATCGAGGACAATGTATAAATAAAGGAAGGGGATTGTAATACCCCTAGGTTGAATCCAATTGTAAATGTAAATACAAATGTACTTAAGTTGGTGAGTTTTTTTACATCATTTTTGTATGCACCTTCTATGGTATAGTGTGCGCATGTACTGCGTAGTAAAATGATGAAGTGTGCACATTTCGGGATATCACGCGCAACAACTTAAGTGTGGGTGATTTTGAGGCCAGGGATCCTTTGTGTATATGTTGTGTTTTATAGGCTGGTGAGCCAGTTATTATAATCTAGGAGGCTTATGTTTTGTATTAGGCTAGAGATCCTAGATGTTAAAGGCCAGTGAGCCTATTTTTGTGTATGTCTCATCATTAATATAATACATCATTGCACGCAAACCAACCACGATAAAAGCGTATCAGGGACTAAACTCCACTAGTTGGGNTAAGTAAAATGGTTAAGCTAGGGAGCTTAAGCCAAAAAGGAATATTATATTAATATTCCTTAAAGTATAAAGTATGAAAAATTATTTTATCCTAAGTTATAAGGATGGGGACAAGTGGGCTAAAGTATCTCCTAAAATGACAAGTGTCAAGTTGGGAACATGCATACATATAGTTTGGACTTAATTCATTTTCCAATCATTCAGTCATCCATTCAATCATTCCATGATCTTTCACTCACTCAGGGAGTTTTCCTCTTTACCTTCCTGTCACTATACTTGAACTTGTATCCATACCCATACTTGTTTGTGTACCTAGTTAGCTTGGGATATGGACTGAAGAAGTGGGTTGTCAGGCCCATGGGATATTGAAGAGGCAGGTTGTCAGACCTGAGAAAAATCTCTCAAGGTGAGAGAATTGTTGGGAATTGATTTTCGAAGGTGATAAAATGGAGCCACAGGGCTCTAAGACTTCCTGTCCGACCTATTGGTGAAGCCTGGAAAGGAGGTGGGGCAACCAAAGGACTATTGAGCAGAGAAGGGGAACACTTCCTAGGGTGGGACAAGCATGTGGGGAATGAGGGACTGTAGGCTATTAGTTTGAGTTGGCACATGTGATAGATTCTTTCTTGTTGTCTGTGATACATCATCCTAGTTAGGAATTCCTTCACCTAGGTGGGGTTTAGTCCAAACTTGGGGGTGACTCACTGTTGAGAGTGATTAGCAGTGTGGTCTAAGGTTGGGAGGTTTGTGGAAGATCTAGACGGAGTCGATAATATTCTTACCAAGATAATTTTCAATTGTGTGTTAATTTATATGTTGCATTGTTATTTATGTGTTATATTTATGGGCATCTCATGTCTATTTTGCATGTATCTGTTGATTGTCATTTCTGTATGAATCTATTCATTTACAATATGTATTTATATGTTTACATTATATATATAAAGTTATGCAAGAGTTCGATGTGTATATGTTTTAATTGCATGAAGTTCGAAAAATTTGTGTGGCATAGCTCAGTTGGATGCTGTGTATGTTACAGTATGTTGAGCAGAGAATGAGCATGTTTTCTGGAGTAGCATGGTACAACTTGGGCATTTGGGGATGTTACATATTATGAATAGGCACCTGAGAACCTACCTTCTCAGTGCCAGCCTCACAGTACATCCCGATGTATTCCTCAATGTTAAAAGGACCAGAGGGAAAGGTATACAAATTGATTGGTTGTCCTCTCCTCGAGAGGTCAGTAAAGAAGTAATTATCCTCAGTCGTTGGAGTCAACGATTGTCCCTATAACATGAATGCCTCTGCATTTAGGTGCCAATAATAAACAAGGGTGTTAAACAAACTGGGTTGTGCCCTCATAAAAGGAGACCGTAAGAAATTCCATATCCCACGTCATTGTTTCAGTGTGGCGATGGCTGCATGGTCCACTTCAACCAATATATCTATGTCCTTGTGCTCCCTCTCCCTTGAGTGGACATACATCTTGTTCCATGGAAAATTGGAGGAGGTTAGCTCTTCCCTTTTCATTTTTTCCAAGATTGCAAGGGTGTACATAGTTTATACTGGCCACAATCACATATGTGCATGGGCAAAGTGTTTTATGCTTGAGTACATGCGCAGGTTGTCGTTGGACAGCCGTCGTACATGCATGGCCGCGTTTTTTAGGAGAGCACGCCCCCTAAAAAACAAAAATAAATGCATAAATGACTTATTGAAATGCAAGAGGGCTCAAATTTTACTTACTTGGTCCAAGAGGAAGTTCATTTCATCCGTTGAAGCTCCTAGAATCAACTTCTTTAGAAAAGGGTTTTTTTCTCCTTTTGGTTAATTTTCAAACTGTAATGGTGAAAATGAGTTGACACTTTTTTGGCCTTTTTTCCACTTTTTGACCCCCTTTTGTCTTTTTTCCTATCTTGTAAATCATTTGTTTCAGATTCTTAGTTTCTTATTGGACGTTATGGTACCCTTTTCCTTTTGGTTTGGTAATTTTTTTAGGGATGGGTCATTTTTTGGTATCCTTTGGTAAAAGTAATTTTTTACAACTTTTTTCATATAAGTTAGGATTTCGTCTCCACTTTCTGCATCTCGTTGAATTTTCTTATTTTCCATAGGATTGACCCCACCGAAGTGTGACACGGAACCTTAATTGTTGCTTTAGAAGTGTTGTAATTAGGTGGTAGAGCCTACCTATACATGGATTCCCTAGGTAGATCCTTGTTGCATTTTGGCATCCATGTTGTCAATAATAACTATAGGATCGGGATTCCTTGTTAGTCCTATCATGGTTACGAGATTAAGCCTCATTTGTTTTATTTATTATCATTCTTGGCCTTACCCTCGGGACTCCCAAATGAGAACGTTGTGTTTTCTTTCAAGCTCGCTTTACAGTTCAAAAGAAACATTCGACAAGACTGTATTTATTCTTTTCGTTCTTGTCTGGGTTAACTGAGAGAAGTAGCCCCATGGAGTCTTCTTTAAGCCCTTTTTAGACTCTCTAAACATGAAATATTTATGAGAAATCTTGTTGTGCTTCAGCTCGCCAAACTCAAATTTGAAGGCACATATTTCAGGCGGTAGTTTACCCCTTTTTCGGTCTGGATGGTTAATTTCACAAATAAAGGTATGCTCTAGGAACTTCGGTTCGCTAGAAGAGTATTCTCATGTGTAATTTTAACCCTTTTTCAGGCCTGAGGGACTAAATCTTCAAAAAAGGAACATTCTCCTTGGTTTTGGTTTATCACCTATTTTGGGCCTTGGAGATTACTTACAAAAAAGGAACCCCTATAGAGTCCATAGTTAAGCTCTTTTAAGACTCCCTAAAATTGAAAAGATCACCGAGTAACCTTGTTCCTTCACACTCATTAAATTGATCCAGAGGAACATCTACTGGCATGAATTTAACCCTTTTTCCATCGTATAGATTATAGCGGAAAAAGGTATGCCTTAGGAGATTTGTCTCGCCGGGAGAGTTCTCCTCAGTAACTTTTATACTTTTTCGAGCTAAGGAGACTGAACTCAGAAAAAGGTGGTGAGTCCATAGTTAATCTCTTTTCATACTCCTTAAAATTGAAAATATTGTTGAGTGATCTTGGCTTTGTCACACTCCTTAAAATGGTTTTGGAATAGACGTATTTTTGGTGCAATTTTAACCCTTTTTCGAACCGAGTATATTACCTTTGAAAATGGTACTCCCTGGAGTCTTCTTTTACATTTTTTCTAACTCTCTAAACGTGAGAAAACTACCGAGCTTGACTTCTCTAGGCTTGTAAATATTACATAGAAGGGGTCTCATTGTGTCTTTCTTAGTCACATTTGCATCTCTGCATCTTTGGCCTAATGTCAGCTCCATGTTTCTCTCAAATAAAGCTTTGAAGAACGCCTTATACACAATCCTTGTAGCACTTCTTCCCTCTGTGACCTGACACCTTGACCCAGGGAGGAATTTTCTTCGAGTGTCCTTTTCATACACATGTCTCCTTGTTATGAGAATTAGTATGTTCAATGTGCTTGGAACTAGTATGCTTTCTTGTGACACTCATTCCTCCTTTGTAACATAGCATTCTTTTATTCTTTTTCAAGATCTTACAAAATTGAAAAAGACAAAAAAATCTAATATTCCAAAAAGAGGGGACGAGAAATACATATTCTTTTTTAGCAACACAAAGAGTCACCCTTGGACAAAGCACATCCTTATGTTTGTTTTCCAAGCATTGGGATATAGTATGACCTTAGGAAGTTTTTTATTCTACATAGAGGCGCGTCCTCCTCCATTTGGTTACTCTTCCAAACACATGGAGAGTTTGTGTTGCCTCATGCATCGTGAACTTATGTCAATGACATGCTGCCTGAGTCTGATAATATTTCTTTATTTTTTCCAAGGGGAGTTTCACCCAACCCGAGTCGGCCTTTCTGTAGTTTGTCTCTTGACCTCATGAATCGACCATCCCAAGAATCCAGTCAAGTCTTGATTCAAAATGAACTAAGTTCTCTGCTTGATCATCAAGATCCTCTTGTATTTTCCTGACGAGCCATCGAAGACCTCAGGTTAGTGGGTTATACACTCCCATTGTACTCCTACCTAATTGTTGAAGATATTGAAGTTTTTTCTCGAGTTCTAAAGGCCCCATCTCCAACTATTGGGCGTCACTAGATTCTTGAATATGGATACTCTATTTGTATATCTTCGATTGATTTTGAGATGTAGACATGTTGTGTATTACTCACGGATACACTTTATATAGTTATATGACATGTATCTGTAGTGTATTTGGTTGACAACCATGATTTAGTTCATCCTGAGCAAGGGTATGCCCATGTCAGAGAGAAAATTGTTGCTTTGCAAATGGAACCTCTCGAACTCTAGTCTTGGGCTCACTCGATCTCCTACATTGGTGAAGATATTGTAATTTATTTCGGCCATTAGTTTATATTCTGACCTCACACATTAGCGGTCATATGTTATAGCCCTAAAATTCCCTATTAATTCATGCATGGCCTTGGCCCTCTTACTTGCATATTTTTCCCAAGAACAGCTGAGAAGGTCTTCTTTAAAAACTATTTTTTGGAATATGTATGTTCCCTTCACCATTACATCCCAGGTACATATGCCTCTTGCACCACTATAGCTCACGTACATATGCATGTTGCACCATTACAACCCGTGTATGCTTGAAAAATTTGAAAGGAATTTGTTGAAATTTAAGGGCTATTGGAGGTTTCCCAACTAATCCACTTGCTATAGGCCATCACCCAACCGAATAGCCATCATTTTGGCATATAAAAGGAGGTGTTGGGGTATTATTTCTAATCTAAGCTAAGAATAGTGAAACTCTACCCAATTTCACTTCCCCTCCTTGCCCAAGATATTGATGCCTTTTGTTAGATATTGCCTCAACATTCCCTCATCATCCCCTCCTTCCTCCATTCAACCCATTCCCTTCCATAGAGGCGATCAAAAGGTTGAGAGAAGAAGTTAATTCAAGGTGCACTTGGACCATGGTAAGGAGGATCCCAGACTAGGTTCGTGGAATGGTGGTTGACTTAGATTGTAAGGTATAATGTTTGTATTATGAATAAAAGAATCACATTTTCATGTCCCAAATGATGGTGTTTTGAGTATTTTTATTGATTTATACTTGAAATTTTATATCTAACCCTAACTTATGGATAGAATAACATGCTTGTAGTTATTTGTTTTCCTATCTTTGGATGCAGGTCAGTCTTGGGAGGATATGTGAAGTCAGTGGAACTTCCAATCTTGAAGAGATCATCACCAGATGTGGGATCAAAGGTATAGTTACCCTATCTCTTCTCTATTTGCTTTATTTACATTAGTTTTGGTATGTTTTGGGTAGAGTAGAATTTATTGACTTTTATATGGTTATTCTCTTTGTCTACATCTTGAACCCTGGTGTAGTTTAAGGGGTGTTTTTCCCTCTAGTAGACACACATCCAGTGCCACAAGCATAGATGTCAGGATTATTATATTATTGGACGTATATGTATTTTAAGGGTGTGAGCCCCAATTTTGTACTATAACACCATATTTTTGGAGAGATGAAATATATATAAAAAGATTGGTCTTCATATTTACTTACATTACAATGTGTACAATGATGAAAGTGTTTTCTTTGCTTTAGTTATGTGACAAATTTCAATCTAAAAAAAAATTAGCATATGCATCGGATACATAATTATCAATTCTAGTTATGTGATGATAAGTAATAAAATAAAAATGTCATTCCAAAATTCATACCCGTAAGAATTGTCAGAGTAGAGTAGGGTCTCATACAAGGTAAACATTGTTAAACTGACATACTACTAACCGGGAGTCTAGGAGAACTTCTAAAGAGAGAATACAATGTTAAATACTACCACGTAAAAGTTCTATAATGACGCTATATTCGACCAAATTATTCATTGATGGCCCTAGGAAAATGCCACATGAATCCACCAGTATACCCTCAGGTGAGTAAACAAGACAAGCGGAAAAAGCCAAGTTCCGTGTATGACAACTGGCCCTATCTATGAATCATAAGTACACTAAAGACTCCATTGACATCTGCCAACCAAGGGAAAAATCGATAAAAAAGTTGAAGATAAGAAAGGGGGAAAATATATATACACTAAAATACATTAGTATACAAAGAGTTACGCCCAACAATGGGGCTCAAGCATAATATCTTTTCAAGTAGAGCCCATTTCTAGGCTCAACAAACATATTCCCTTCATAATATTCTAATTTGTAATATCCTTTTTCTAAGACACGTCGCATGATATAGGGACTGTGCCACATGGTTTTGAACTTTCCTACCCCAAGTGGTTCTTTGGCTTGGTCGTACAGAAGGACCAATTCACCCTCAACATACTGTCAAGGATAGATAGACTTATCATATTGGACCTTGACAAGTTGTTTATTTACTTCAATAGCCTAGAGTCATCTCGACACTGCTCATATAAACTCTCTAGGTGTATGAGGCTTTGTTTGAGATAGTAAATTCTAGGTAGGAGCGTAACTGCCAATCTAAGAGAACGGATTTCTCATTCAATAGGTAAGATCGAATCCACACTGTGCACTAACTGGAAAGGAAAAAAATAGATGGAAGTCTTAGCCGAGGTTCAGTATGCCCAAAGTGTTAGATAAAGCATGATATGTCAGTAAGATTTTCTCTGGCTAATAGTTTTCTATAAAATGGTCTTGAGAGACTTGTTAATGACATATAATTGTCCATTTACTTGAGGGTAGTAAGGGGAACAATGACCATTTTTAAAGCCTAGTTTTGATGCTAATTATTTCATCATTTCATTATGAAAGTGAATTCCATGATCAATGACAATCTCACTCGGGATTTCAAACATAGATATAATTTGATTGAACACGAAGAATGAAACATTATTACCATAGTATTTAACTGTAGGAATGGCCTTGGCCCATTTATTAAAGTAATCTACAGCCATGATAATGTGTTGATGCCCCCCATCAAAATTTGGGTTGCAATCCATAAAATCCACCCCCCACTTGGTGAAGGGACTGAAGGTAACAACTGGGTGGAGAGGGGTTGGATGCGAACAAATATTTCAAGTGAACACCTGGAAGGGGTTACACTTATTAACTTCTTCGACACAATATTTAAAAATAGACAGCCAAAAATAACCGACTCACAAAATTTTCTGGCTTGATGTAAGCCCGGATAGATGACCACCACAAGCTCCACTGTGGCAGTCATTTAGAATAGAATCAACTTCTTTGTGATTCAAGGAATGAATAAAGATACTATATACTCCTCAATTATACAAAGTGTTACCGACGATCAGGTAGTTCTTAGCTTGGTATCGTATACACCGTCCATCATCTCTCAAGAGATACTGAGGGGAACTTCAAAGTTTGAAGATAGAACAAAATATTTCCATACTAGGGGTCTGATGATGAGACAAGGAAAATGTGTTCATCCGCAAATGAATCAACATGAATAAAATCCTCATCTAACCAAGGGAATTCATATATTAGCTCTGCAAAAAATAGTGATTTCTTGGATTTCGCAGAAGCAAAATCGAGATCAAATTATTGTAAAATGACATTCCATTTATTGTATTTTACCCCTATGACATGCTTGGTAAGGATGTATTGAAATGGATTGACATAGAGAACCACAGTAGTTTTTCAAAGCAATATATAGTGTCACAATTGTTGAACTGCGTGAACGACAACCAAAGCTAGATTTTCAACATGAGAATATTTGAATTTAGGGCCGACTAAGTTTCGACTAAGATAGTAAATGATTTTCTCATGGATCTTGTCATCCTCTTGAACCAACACCATACCAATCATCTCTTCATAGGTGGTGATATAAAACAAGTAATCTCTACTGTAGTCTAGAGACTTCAACAGAGGCATCGATACCAAGGCTTTCTTCAAAGAATCGAAGGATTCCTGGTCTCACTCATCCAAGATAAAAGGAGTGTCCTCCTTTAAGAGATTCATGAAACCCTTAGTAATATTGGCATAGTTCACTATAAACCATTGTAAAAAGTTATCTTTCCCCTGTAAACCTTGAATTTGATGAATAGTGAGTAGGGGAGGCAATCAAAGTATTTCCTCAACCTTTAACGGATCCACCATGATCCAAGTCTCAGAGACTAAGAATCCTAGAAGTTGACCTGACTTAATGAAAAAGATGAATTTATGAGGGTTCAAACAAATGCGGTAATGGAGACATCTTTCAACAACTAGCCAAAGGTGGGTAGGGTGATCCACTCTCTTATGGGAGTGAACAACAAGATCGTCGTGATAGGATTTGACTATATGATTTAGATCGTTAAACGCAAAGGTCATAGCTCATTGGAAGGTTTCTCCAACGTTATTAAGGATGAAAGGAATTTTTTGGTATGTGAATGTACCCTAAGGAAAAATAAATGTCGTCTTATGTTGGTCCTTGGGCTTAATTTGAATTTGGTTATACCCTGAAAATCCATCCATAAAAGAAAAAACTTTTCTTCCCGCACACTCATCGAGAATATGATCAATGAAGGGTGTTGGGAAGTTGTCTTTAGGATAGGCCTTATTCAGATCTTGAAAATCCATGCATACACGAAAGGTTCCTTTATTTTTATTCACATGAATGGGATTGGATACCCATTCAATCAAGGGAACCAGGTAGATAAATCCAACATTGAGTAATTTTTATACCTTTGCATTAATAGTAGGGGTCTTCCTAGGATTGACATCTCTAAGTTGTTTCTGAATAGGTTTAGCATCCGAGTAGGTTTTAATTTCATGTTTGACAATTCGAGGGTCGATTCCTGGCATCTCTTCATATGACCAAGCGAATACATCGGGAAATTATTTGAAGAGCTCAGTGTAAATCATAATTTCTTGTAATGCAAGAGGCATCAATCAAACTCTCCATAGGGACTGGAAGAGTAACCAGTCAGGGGAGTAAACTCTAAGTAACAAGCTTAACTTCCTAAGGTCATGCTAAACCCAAAATTTTGATGACTAGTGGACTCAAAAAAAATTTCTCTATTCAAAGGTGACACAACTGCTGCCAATATAAGATAATATTCTTTCCCCCCCCTATTTTTTTTTTTTTTCATAGTCAATTGAATGTTATGATACAAAGGAGGAAAAAAGTGTCACTAATAAGAAACTAGTTCTAGTAGTGGAACATACCTATTCTCAATGCAAGGAGGTGCATGCAGGATGTGGACACTCGGGGGAATATTTCCTCTTGGGGTATAGGGTTTCAAGCTGCAAAGGATATAAACAAGGCTCTGCTTGGTTGATGATGCAAACTACTGAGGTGATAGGATTATAATGAAAAAGTGAGAATCGACAATAGGCTTGATACTGCAAGCAAGATAATGAGATGCAATTACAACTGAACACCAAAAAAATGTCATTTTTTTGTAAAATTAGTCTACTTGGTTTGAAAAAGGGGTAAACTTACACCAAATAGATGTCGCTTCAAATCCAATTTACGAGTGTGAAAGAGACAAGTTCACTCGACAATTTTTCTCTTTTTGGGAGAGTTAGAAAAGAGCTTAAATCAGGCTCATTGGGAGTCTTTCTAGGTATAGGTAAGCATGCTTATGAGTAAGAAATGAGGTTCAAACACAAAGTCATATATTATCTATAAGGGACTCTCGATCCTACGGACAAAAATATCTACATGGGAACCGAATGGAGCAGAAGATCTAACTAGGGAACCCATGTTTGGTAAGTCTCTACCATTGAATAACGATACTTCTAGTAAGTTGCAGAAAGAAGGTTCTATGTCACTACTAAATGGGTTCATACCTAAGGAATATGAGTTGTAGTCATAGGATGATGCAAATGTTCATAATGGATCGATGATCTATCCTATATGATGGTTGACAAAAAATACCTGTCCAAATTTACGAATGGGCGACATGGTGCTATAAACCTTAATAATTCTTGGATAAAACCACCAAAACCAACTCCATCCACTGTCGTATTATTACATTAGGAAAAAACATTATTAAAAACTATGCAAAGTGGGTAAATTTTTTCTATAAATAGTAAAAAAAAATACTTTTACTATACCATTTGTATTTTTTACCCAAATAGTGCATTTTGGACCAAATTGCCCCCGAATTTCAACTATTGATTGCGAGAGCAACGAATGAAGAAATAAACAACCGTCTAGACCATGTAATTCATCTTGCTCCTCTCTTTATTTATAGTGGATTAATAATTGAAATTGTTTCTCCTTCTTTGAGTATTTCAAGGCACAACTTAGAAACTAGGGTATACGCGGGTTGTAGATGTAACACCCTATTTCCCCCAGCTTATAAATATAACTGGACTGGCCAAGAATTATGGCGAACTCATAAATGTGAATATGTGATGTAAATGGACCTTCAGGAGAAGGTCAATGAATGTGAATAACATTGTAGTACTGCTGAGAGGGGATGTGCAGAAAAAGAGACCATGATGGCGGTGGAGGGCACCTGGAAAGGTGGCGTTAACTTCCACCGAGAATTAATACCGTATTTGGAATCCACCGGCCCGAAGAACCAAAAGCGGCTCGCTGGCCCTGAATTAAATATCTCGCAGACTGGTGGGTAGATGGTTTAATGAGGGATGGGAGATGAACCTCCCATTCGTA
>JASDQU010276688.1:1609-14961 GCA_032191745.1 Picea mariana
TATGGTGAAATGAAACTAATTGTCACACCGGAATCAAACAAAATCTTAACATTGATATGATTTAGCATACCTGATGACTCCACCACCGTGGATTGATGTTCGGCCTGGTGGTTATTAACCGTTGTGTAAATCTAGTGGTCGCTGCTTGATCTCCCCATCGGTCCCTTTCCTTTTCTATGCACAAACCCTGATTTTAACTCTGGGCAGTCACGCTGGTAATGGGGTCCTCCGCACCCCCAACAGGTAACACGAGATTGAACCTGTGTACTATTATGTGACTATCTCTGAAATGAGTTCCTTCCCCTGGAACCCCTACCCCTACTAGCTATTCCTTGAGATGGTCATGGACCTGTCTGAGTTGCTGGCGATGAATGAGATGCTACACTCGCTACCATTGAAATCCCTGTAGCTACTGTCCTTGGCGTGACTCTGTTACCATATGGCGGTGGCCTTCAGCCCCCTCCCCTAGGAAATGTCCTCAGGGCCTTTCCCACAAATCCAGGGTGATGTAGAAATGTCGGTCTTGTACCCCCGATTAAGTTCATGTGTTCTTCCGCATATCACGAATTTTCCACCGCTTCCACTACTGAAGACGGTTTCCACATCCGCACCATAGCTCTTATCTTAGGGTTCAATCCATAGACGAAGCGCTCTGCCTGTCGTTGGTCCTTATCCATATACGAAACATATTTGACCAGTTCCATAAATCTGATCTCATATTTTTCTACAGTTCTGTTTCCCTATACTAAGGCATGAAATGCCCCTACCTGTTGTTTCTTGTAGTATGCTGGTAGATATTTCCTTTGGAACCTCTCCTCGAAAAGTTCCCAAGATACTGTGTCTGGCGTAAGGTGCAGTTGTCTTTCTAGGTTGCCCCACCAGTTCAAGGCACTGTCTCTTAACTGAAAAATTGTGATCTTTTCTTTTGAGTTGGACACATAGTCCCTTAATGAAAAACACCTTGTCATGCCTTCTAACCATGCTTTCAACCATTCACTGGCGTGACCCCCGACAAACTCTGAAAGTTTGATCTTCTGCAATTATCGCGTGATGTCTTCGGGTGGAGGTCCTCCCCCTGAATCTCTTGACGCTTCTGGATTACCCGTTCCAGACGGTGGGGGTTCCACTTCAGCCCCTGCCGGTTGTCACCGCTTTAAAGTCTCATTAATGGCTTCCAACGAGCGCAGTATGAGGGCTAGTTCGGGCGATGGTGGTGGTGGCGCTGGTGGTGTTGGCGGAGCTTGCGACGATGCTCCCCTGCCTCGACTCCCTCGAGTCCTGAACATCCTATATTCTTTAACCTGCATCACCCAGAGTTGTCAAGGTGAGGTCCAGTACATTTCAAATTAGTGGTACACAAACTAGAAACAGGGTTAGGCGTAAGTTTTCTTTACTTGTCTGTAAACACACATTACTCCTTTAGGGGATTTCCTAGGTTAGGATTAGGATTAAGTGTCTAAGCTTGATTTCTTCACCCCTATAAAAAAAACACTATTGGTTCCCTTTCCCTATAGCTACACTATCCTTGCACCATACTCTCCTAGTGCATATGCTGCCTATGCATATGCTACCTATGCTTACTCTCCTAGTGCATATGCTGCCTCCTTCCCGCTTGTTCTTGTCTAAGACCTTTTAACTTTTAGCTTATAACTAAATATCCTCCGATGCTTGACTCGAGAGCTTTTCCCTGACACGTAGTGTTGGCATTGTCCAATTCTGCATTGAGATTTAACGTTGACTTTGACTGGTGGAATGGAGTGGAGGGACTTGGTACTCGGCTCGATGAATTGTGTGTACGGTCTCGTGAACCTGACATTTGGAAAATCGTAGTTTATACCTGGGATACAAAGATCAGTGGTGCCAAATAAGCCTTTACCTTGATTTCCGATGCATTCACTAATTATGATTCAACTCGGTTAGCTGGCTCTAGATCGATAGGTTAGGTAATAGGCGAGTTAGTCTTAATCTTCATACTGTATCTTCCTAATAATAATACTACTCTTATCCCGAAATTGTTACCATTAATATAAATAAATAAAAGAATTTAATTGTAAAGACTTATGAGGGCGCATTGGTGTTAGTGTTCTTTTTAAGGTGCTTCGCTTGGTGGGGGGTCGCGGGTTCAAAACCCTTTAATTAAGTGAAATAATTCAATTTTTATTTATTTTTTACTCATTTAAAAAGACAAAATACTTAATTAAATTGGTTAAATTAGCATGTGTAAAGACCTAATTAAATGAAATTAATTAAAATTTTAAACTAATTTTAAACAATTTAACTTAAGAATTTAACCAACTTAACTTACCCAATTTATTTATAATTAACTACATATAATTAAAATTAACTTAAATAATTCTGATACCAACCAATTTAATTTAAGAATTTAAAATTAAAATAAATAATTTTGAAACTTTATTTTAAAATAATTATAATTAAAATAATAAAAAAAAATAAAACAATTAATTTAAAACAATTAGAGATTTTTAAAAAAATAAAAAATAAAAAATAAAAAATAAAAAATTACTCGTGAAATACTACATATATAAGAAATCGACATCGTGGGTCCTCGCATGAGGCCCACGTGCCCCCTCCCCCAGGTGCTCATCCCTTTCAAGACTCCTCTTCGTGGCCTCGTGTGCGTTGGTGCTGGTCTGGTCATGGCTTTGTGCAGGGCGGTGGCGCTGAAGAGCTGCTAAGTATAGAATCATTGGTATCTTTGGAGGAGTTTCGGCGATATGGACGCATTTCTCTGATCCTTCCATGTGAATTCAATCATGGTTGATGGAAACTGAATGCCACCCTGTGCATTGGTACATTCGAGGTGGGATAATGGTAGAGCAGACGACAAAGTGCTTGGACATTTCAAGCTGGTTGTTAATTCCTGGTAAATTGGCAGGAGATTCAATCCTTTCTAGGTATCCTGCACTACAATCCATTGTCACTATAGGAACTCGTTCCCTTCTAGAGAAGGTAAATTTCAGTGGTATATCTCTCATCGGAACCCAGGTTGGTCATCATTCTACTAGCCATTGAAGTTATCTCTTATTGTTTAGAAATTTGTTGTTTCCCGGTAATTGTGGGTAAAATCGAGATTTTTTCAGGGATATGTTTCGTTCAGTGAAGGATGAGCGATCTGGTGCAATCTGCACACTCCTGATCTTTGGGTTTATCATTTTTCACAAGCATAAGTTCAAATCTAGAATCCAACTCTCTATTATTTTCTGGAAACTTAGTTGGTGTTCTAGTAAGAGTCCCCTCAGAAATCAATTCACCGACGAAATTCCTGTTGAGACATAATTCTGTTTGTTGGACTCTTGTGTTTTTGTTAATGGGAACAACATAAATTCCTCTGCGTTTCTTTGGGAACAACAGAAATTATGGTCCAAACAATGCATCGGATTTCGAGCTTCCCGAAGAACTTCTCCGCATTCTTCCCACGGACCCTTACGAGCAGTTGGAATTGGCACGTAGAATTACCTCCATTATGGTTGGATCCCGGGTCTCTAAGTTGGAGGTCGAGGCCTCAAAGTTCAAGATTAAAATTACCGAGAAAGATCGGAGAATTTACGAACTAGAGAAAAAAATCAACCAGTTAGAAAAGGCTCTCAACGAAACTGATGAACGACTGTATCACTCACTGGAAGAGCAGGCAAATCTCAATCATGACAAGAGTGTTTAGCAGCAACTGTCAAGAAGCTTAACAGGGACGTGGAAAAGGTGAGGTTTCCTTCATTCATACAAAACAACGAGGTCATCCTTTCTGAAACTGCAGATTAATAAAGATAAATAGTTGAATAGGATTTGCACTTAATTATGGCTTTTCTGAACTAGATTAATAAAGATCCACAATCCTAGCTAAAAATTTGAATAGGATTTTCCATTCATTCTATTAAGTAGCGTAACTTTTTGACTATTTTAGTTAAGTTACCCAGTTCCTAATGTACCTTAACACCTACTTTAGGAATCCTCACTTGACTATTTTCATGAAAATTTATCATGGTTCAATTAATCTGAAGGAACAGAAGATGTGAAATAACCCTTATATGTTGTTTCTTTAAGAAATACCTTGACTAAAAGATCCAATGGTGTCCGGATAACTTAAAGTAAAGTGCCAATGTCACCTTGATTTGCTCGCATGATATTTATTGTGATCTTATAGGGTTTCTTGTTTTTTTTTTTTTTTAAGTGGTTAAATTTAGGGTCCGGAATGTTACAAATCTAAACTTTCAAGGGTGTATGGTGATATTTCTATGTGAATTGTTTAATAGCCATGCACAGTTGGCTGCGTTAAGCTAGTTTTTTTTTTGTTTAGTACAAATTTAAGAAAAACTGGAACATTTGGGCTGATTGCACAAACAATGCCATTTGCTTTTCCCTCAACCATGGACCTTCAATGTCCCTGGAAATTTCATCCAATCTTGGATGGAGTTTTTAATGCGTGCCCAGCTGAGACTTGCACCTGATCTCGGATGCAGTTTTCACTTGTCTACCTGAGATTTTAATCTGGGCCATCTTCATAACAAGCACAAGCAATTTTTACCGCCCGCTCGCCCACCCGAATTGGAACCCGGGTGATCTTCACAATAAGCGCTCCCACTAGGGGATAGACCGTAGCCTGATGGGCCCTAGCTATATTTTATTACAAAGAGCCCTTAGTCGCGCCTTACAATATTGAGATGGGGATGATTATGTTACAACCCTAATTGTATTCATATTTCACTTGTTTTACTTTGGTAAATTTGTTTTTACATTTTCAATTCGTATTGTTTATATATATTTAGATTTGTTTATATCTAATCAAAATAATAGTGCTTTTGGTTTGCAGGTTAGCCAGAACTGGAGTTGGAGCTGGGAACTTGGCCCTTAAGGCCCCAGTGCTTCAAGCTTAAGCTCTGATACCATGTGGAGTAGCCGAATAAATTTAACATTAATTAATTTCACAAACATAACATAAACTTATACTTGATTTCATAAAATTCAATAATCCCTTTTAATTTAGCACATACGCATGTTAAATTTATCAACGAATATTAATTTTATAACAGAATAAAACAAATACGTAATTTTAAAATACCTTGGTCTGATGCTAATTTCCCTCGTCGATCTGGTTGTTCGTTGTTGAACTGTGTCAAACACTACCCAAACCTTGTTCCACCCTTCCAACTAGGACAACTTCCTAGCTCCAGGATATCATATGGATATGCTGGCCCCCGTGCCCAAAACCTCCAGCAAACCGATGCCCCCTGTTCTAATCCTTCCCGACTACAGAACTCAAACTCTCCTCTGTGCAAATCCAAGAGAACCCTCCAAAATAAAATTCCCCGTAGAATGATCATCCCTACCCTCGTAAACCTCTTCCCCTCATATCCCTCCTTCACTGCCCCTTCACCTCATTTACTTCCTTACCTACACATAGTTAATGCCCCTTATCCAATTATTTATTATTTTATCCTTTTGTATTTATTATCTTATCTTATCCCTTATTAATATCTTATCCTTATATTTAATGTTCTATCCCTTCCCGAATATGTAAGTCTTTAACAAATTAAACTTATTAACCCCCTTTAATTCTTTACTCAATTAATTAATGATTATTAATTAATAGTTAATTAATCCTTGACAGACATGAACAAGTAATAAATAATAATTAATTAGTTAATATTATTTAAGAAATAATTATTGTTTAGCTAACTTTTTAGGACACTTAAATTATTAAATTAATTATAATTAATAATCCTATACATCTATTTAAGCAGGGTTGTTACACTCTTCCATTTGTCTTCCAACATTTAATTTATTAAAATTTTTCTTACACGTGTGTCAAAATAAAAGAGGAGAGTTCGGAAAGTCAAATCGTTTCCAAAGAGTCATCAAATAATTGATTACAGCAATCAAAATTCCAAATTCAAATTTTCCATAAATGAAAAATAATTTCCAAATCCGAATTTTCCAAAAACAAAAATTTATTTCAATGTTCACTAAGAATTTAATATTCTAAAACTTGAGGATATTACATCCTCTCCCCCTTAAGTACAACAATATCCTCAGTGTTCATTCCTTTCTCAGAATAGGGTTGGATAATATTTCTACAAATCTTCCTCCAATTCCCAAGTGGCCTCCTCAGGGATAAAGTGCTTCCATTGCAGTTTTACCTAGACGATGGCTCTGTTATGCAATATTGTTTCTTTCCTATCCAAAATGCACAAAGTTTCCTCCTGGAACTTACCTTCTAGTTCCACTTGCACCATGTTCCAATCAATGATGTGAATAGGATCATGAATATACCTTTTTTAATAAGAAAACATGAAAAACATTATGAACTTTTAAATTTGCAGGAAGTGTTAGTTGATACGCCGCATGTCTGATTCAAGTTAAAATCTCGAACGGGCCACAAAACCTAGGCACCAACTTTGAGTAATTTCCTAGATTTAGAGAGCTCCTCCTTGCTTTGACTTTCAAATACACATGGTCCCCAATTTGAAATTCCTATTCTAATTTTTAAACATGTGTAGCTTTTCTGTTGGTTTTGGGATTCCTTTAAATTTTATTGTACCCTTTTTACCATTTTCTCCATTTCCTAGAGCATTTTCAGTCCGATCATGATGCAGGAGCATCGCTCACCTATCAAGCGAGCCAGCGTGTGGAGCAAAGAGAAAACACCTGGACAGCGCCAGCATTCAAATTTTGGAACATTGTAATATGGCTGCGCCAAACATTAATACGTTGATGTGATGAAGCGCACTTGTACATTATAACGGACCTTGAGCAGATAAGCTCTCGTCCTTAGGTAGCTGAGGCATTTATTTAGATTTAATGCAGGTATATAAAATAGTTAAGTCTAGATTAGACAGTTTTAGCTTTCGAGAGGGAAAACGGAATATAGGCACCCTCCTTGTATCATTGTATCATCATCATTCTCATTCATACAGGAGCAAGAAGAGAGCAGAGCAGAGAGCTTGCGAAGAAACCCCATGTACAGATATTGAATTAATAGGAAGAGCTTTGATTCAATTCCATGGATGTGTTTGATCTCTGTGTGTTGTTGATATTGTGCCTTTGCATGTTTGCTTCTTTTTATGCTTATCTTCTATATGTTGCGTATGTGATTGCATATCAGGTTCGGAACCTGAGAGAATGAGGAGATAGAGTTCCAATTGTTTGTCTGTTTAAGCCAGGAGATTCCTGCATAGAGTGCAGTTGAATTCCTCCGTATAGAGTGCGTTGAGGAGGCTAAACAGTTGAACTTTGTTCTCGTTTTTCCCAGAGTGAATTGGGTTGTTTGAACCATGCAGGTGAGTGCAGGTCGGACTAGAGTCTCTGTAGAAATCCTAAGAAAAAGAAGACCGGGTCGCTATGACTGGGAAAGCGCAGAACCTGGAAGACTTCAACACTTTGGAAGTGGTTGAAGGTGGAGCGCAAGCATCGTGCGCAAAGTCTCTGAAGGAATTTGAAGAACAAATCTCAGGAGGGATAGTTCCTCGTTCACTTGCAGGAACAGGCCTGGGAGAGTTTTGAACCAAGGGAAACTTTAGAAGCCGAGGGATTCTCAAGAGGAAGAGAATCGACGACTTGAAGGTGTCGAGTAGAATCGTGAAATCCCGCAGACCATCGGATCGCGGAGGAGTTACGAGGGGGTTAGCTCGCAGGTGTATGAGAAAACCCATTTCCATCGCATATCGGCATATCAGGGTTGGCAAGTGCAAGAATTACATGCACGTTGAAATCGCGAGTTGCGATTTCCCGATTTGATGGGAGCCGTCGATCATCGAAGGGACAGGTGGCACAAATCCGTAGTCTCGTAGAATCAACATTCGGGGTTTTCAACCTCAGGGAACTCTAGCATCGTGGAGTCGCGATCTGTGAAATCTTGAGGTAGACATGGCAGCATGGGGACACGAGACTCACTGGAGGACAGGTGGCATGTTGTCGGAGTTCATGGTTCGGGGTTTTGTGTTGCATGAGACGCACGACAACACAACCGTCGATTTCCCGATAAGGAAATCCCCGATAAGGAAGGAACGTTGACCCATTGACCATCGGCGTTCGGGGTTCGACGGTTGAGTGACCATGAGCAGTTTTATGAGCCTCGCGATATCGCGAGACCTGATCTCCCGATTTTCGAAGGGGGAATCGCGTGGTAGTATTCCTGTGGGTGAGAAATTCCTGAGAGGAATAGGAGGGGCTTGAACCCTTCAGGCCATGTGTAAGAAGGTCCTGGTGGGAGCAACCTTGCCATCGAGGTGGCGGGTTGCGTCAAGTGGTATCAGAGCTATTAAGTCTTGTCTGTATATTGCAAGTGAGAGAAGAGAAGGAGGAAAGGAAAGAACTCTGATACTCATGACTTGCGTCAAAGTGGTATCAAAGCCGGAGTTGGAGTTCTCTTTGTTCAGATAGCAGAGAGAAACAGGTACATAATGCCGCCCAGAAGAGAAAGGCCATTGCCTGATCGTGAAGACAGGGATTCCCAGAGAATGGGTAGGCCAGCAGGTAATGCTGAGATGGAACGCCAGATGCGAGATCTCAGAGTAAGACTCGAGGAGATGGAGACTGCACAGAGGCGTGGAGCTGGTGCAGTAGAGTTCACCGATTCCGAGGTTGAAGAGGAAGCTTGACGTGAGGCAGAAGAGGTCTCAGCAGAGGATGCCTCGACAGAAAGGTTGATCAAAGTTATCTCGAGGATGAGCTCGAAGACAAAGATGGACATTCCCGTCTATGAGGGAAGTCTAAACGCTGAAGAGTTGCTGGATTGGATCCGAGCACTCGACACCTACTTCGATTGTGAAGATATAGAAGAGGACAAAAAGGTGAGGCATGATGTCACTAAGCTGAAGGGACATGCAGCCTTATGGTGGGACGAGCTGCAGGCGGACAGGCGTCACAAAGGAAAATAGAAGATCAAAAGCTAGGATCAGATGATCGCCAAGATGAAGACAAAATTCATTCCGAGGGACTACCAGATCACTCTATTCAGGTGCATGCAGAACCTGAGACAAAAGATGATGACGGTGAAGGAGTACACCGAGGAGTTTTATAGACTCAACATTCGAGCTGGTCATCGGGAGAGTGATGACGAAAAGATGGCAAGGTACCTGAAGGATTGAGGTACGACATTCAGGATGAATTGAGCATGTTGACCATCCGAACAGTTGAGGATGCATATCAGATGGCTTTGAAAGCAGAAGAGAAGCTGAGCCGCAAGCAGGGACAGCGAGGGCGAGGCAGAAGCTAGCCCAGAGGCAAAGTTGTTGTCCAAGAAAGAACTCAGAAGCCCAAGGAGGATTGGAAGAGGCCTCGGGGAAAAACTGAGAGAGGGGGAACCTCACAGCAGAGGCAACAAATTTCTGAGCCGAGGAGACAGCAAGATGATCAGCAAGGATGATATGTTGATGCCAACACATTTCCTCGTACCCGAGGTAGAGGAAGAGGCAGAGGAGGAGTCATCACATGTTTTACATGTGGGAAATATGGACATAAAGTCGTTGATTGCCCAGAGAGGAAGATGGAAAGAGGAAAAACTCACTTTGCTGAGGCGCAGAGGCATGATGTCGAAGATGAAGACACTGGAAGTGGGAAGTCACTGACAGTGCATAAGGTCCTTTTGAAACCTGAGAAGGAGGTGGTGGACACATCTCAAAGATGCCGACTGTTCAGAAAGACTTGCAAGACCAAGGGCTGGAAATGAAAGGTCATAGTGGACAGTGGGAGAATAGACAATCTCGTTTCGACTGAGATGGTGAAGAAGCTAGAGCTGGAGACGCACAGGCACTCGAGTCCATACAAAGTGACATGGCTGCAAAAAGGACACCAGGTATGTGTTACGAAACAATGTTTGGTTAATTTTAAAATGGGTGAATATAGGGATGAAATTCTGTGTGATGTCATTCCCATGGATGTCTGTCATGTATTATTGGGAAGACCATGGTAGTTTGATAGAAATGTTGTTCATGATGGGAGGATGAACACATACACCTTGGAGAAGGATGGAAAAACACACACGTTGCTGCCGATGAAGGATAAAGAAGTGAAGCTAGAAGTTAGCAGCACGATACTCCTCATGAGTGGAAAATAACTTCTCATAGAGCTGGAGAAGGATGAGGATCGACAATTCTTTGTTGTCAGGAAGCCGAGGATTGTCTTGATAAGCACAAGAGTGGACGACTTGCCAAAGGAAGTTCAGGAGCTGCTGGGAGAGTTCGCTGACATCATCGTGGACGAACTACCTCGTTCATTGCCACCGATGAGGAGTGTAAGTCACCATATTGACCTCATACCCGGAGTAAGCTTACTGAATAAGGCAGTGTATAGATTGACACCTCAGGAGAATGAGGAGGTCAAAAGGTAGGTACAGGATCTGCAAGACAAAGGACTAGTGAGGGAGAGTCTGAGTCCATGTGTTGTTCCGACAGTGCTGAGCCCAAAGAAGGATGGAGGCTGGAGGATGTGTACAGACTCCAGGGCGATCAATAAAATCACCATCAAGTACAGATTCCCATTTCCGAGAATGGATGACTTGATGGATTTCCTGAGCGGGGAAAATTATTTTTCGAAGATTGATCTCAAGAGCGGATATCATCAGATCCAGATGAGAGAGGGAGATGAATGGAAGACAACATTCAAAACAAACGAGGGTTTGTATGAATGGCCGGTCATGCCGTTTGGGTTGACAAACACACCAAGCACTTTCATGAGGCTGATGAATGAAGTCTTGTGGGAATTCATTGGCAAATTCATAGTCGTGTACTTGGATGACATACTGATTTTCAGCAAGACCAGGGAAGAACACTTGAGGCATTTGGCCATTGTGATGAGAAGATTACAGCAAGAGAAGCTGCTAATCAATTTGAAGAAGTGTTCCTTCATGCAGACATAGCTCATATATCTGGGTTTTGTAATCTCGGCAAATGAATTGAAGATGGATCCTGAGAAGGTGAATGTAATCAGGAACTGGCCATCGCCGAGAAATGTTTTTGAGGTAAGGAGCTTCCATGGTTTGGCAAGCTTCTACAGAAAATTCATTTGAAATTTTAGTGGAATCAGTGCCGCAATGATGGACACTGTGAAGAAGCGGCATAAAGTTTTCTAGTGGACGGCCGAGGCTGAGAGGAGCTTCAATCTGTTGAAGAAAAAGATAACAGAGCAACCAGTGTTAGTGCTGCCTGATTTTCAGAAAACCTTCCAGGTGAAGTCTGATGCCAGTGGGTATGCTGTTGGAGGGGTTTTAAGTCAGGATGACAGACCTGTGGCATACTACAGTGAGAAGCTAGATGATGCAAAATTGAAATACTCCACGTACGATAAGGAGTTCTATGCCATCATACAGGCATTGAAAAAGTGGAGGCATTATTTAATACCCAAGGAATTCATTTTGTACAGCGATAATCACGCATTGCAGTTCGTAAGTCAGTAGGAGAAGCTGAATCAGAAGCATGCGAAGTGGGTAGAGTACATGCAGAATTTCACGTTTGTGATCAAGCACATTTCGGGGACTGCGAATAAGGTGGCTGATGCCTTGAGCAGGAAGTGCTTGTTGCTGTAGGAGTTTAGAGTCAAAACCTTGGGTTTTGAAAATTTAAAAGACATGTATGCAGGTGATGCAGACTTCAAAGAGGCATACGAGGCAGCCGAGAACCCAGTTCTCAGGGATAGGATTCCATGGATTGAATACCTGATCTAGGAGGGATTGTTGTTCAAAGGCAATCAATTGTGCATTCCAGATTGCTCTATGAGGGAGAATTTGGTGAAAGAAAAGCACAGTGGAGGCTTAGCAGGTCATTTCGGACATGACAAAACATTCGCCAAGCTGAGCGAATCTTATTATTGGCCTGGTATGTGTGCAGACATTAAACGGTTTGTTGACAGGTGCAGAATATGTCAACATGCGAAGGGCCGAAAGCAGAACACAGGGTTCTATCAGCCATTGCCCATACCCGAGAGGCCATGGGAAGCTATTAGTATGGATTTTGTGTTGGGTTTTCCGAGAACATAGCGAGGAGTTGATTCCATTTTTGTCGTAGTGGACCGATTCTTGAAGATGGCACATTTCATTCCGTGTCATAAGACCAGCGATTCCATGCACATCACAAACTTATTTTTCAAAGAGATCGTGCGGTTGCATGGATTGCCGAGGAGCATAGTCTCGGACAGGGATACCAAGTTCATAGGTCATTTCTGGAGGACGCTATGGAAGAAGCTGGGGACTGAATTGGCATTCAGTTCTGCTTACCATCCACAGACAGATGGCCAAACGGAGGTGGTCAATAGAAGCTTAGGAGATCTATTGAGAAGTCTGGTGACGGAGCATCACACCAGTTGGGATCAAATTTTGCCACAGGGAGAATTTGCGTACAACGATTCGGTGAATCGAAGTACAGGTAAGAGTCCATTCCAAATTTTGTATGGAACATAGCCGAGAGGAGTGTCTGAGCTCAAGGACTCAGAACAGGCTGAAACTAGCAGCGCAAGAGCTGAGGAATTCGTTGAGGTGATGCAGGAACTTCATGCACAGGTGAGACAGTGACTGCAGAAGTCCAATCAGGAATACAAGCGCAGGGCCGATTAGAGGAAAAGGCAGCTTCAGTTTGAAGTTGGGGACATGGTTCTAGCGCACCTGAGGAAAGAGAGGTTCCCAAGGGGAACATACAACAAGCTCAAGATGAAGAAAATTGGGTCGTGCTGAATCCTGAGGAAATTTGGCAAGAATGCATATGATCTTGAGTTGCCAGAGGGCATCGGGATATCTCCGATATTCAACATTTCGGATTTATACCCCTACAGGGATGAAGAAGCAAGCACTGGAACTGAGGAACCAGTGGTCCAATGGCAGAAGCAGTTACTAGTTGCACTGAAGCCTCAGATAGAGTGCACACTGGATAAGCGAGTAGGTAGGAAGACCAGGAGAAAGAAATATTTTGAATACCTGGTGAAATGGAAGAACCACCCAGTGGAGGATGCCAGCTGGGAGACAGAGGCAGTTATCTAGAAACATGGGCAGACTGTGCAGGAGCTCATGGACAGGAGCCCATGAAATCTTTTGAGCCGAGGAGTATGATGCAGGATCATCGCTCACCTATCAAGCGAGCCAGCGTGTGGAGCAAAGAGAAAACACCTGGACAGCACCAACATTCAAATTTTGGAACATTGTAATATGGCTGCGCCAAACATTAATACGTTGATGTGATGAAGTGCACTTGTACATTATAACGGACCTTGAGCAGATAAGCTCTCGTCCTTAGGTAGCTGAGGCATTTATTTAGATTTAATGCAGGTAGATAAAATAGTTAAGTCTAGATTAGACAGTTTTAGCTTTCGAGAGGGAAAACGAAATATAGGCACCGTCCTTGTATCATTGTATC
>JASDQU010276692.1:0-14998 GCA_032191745.1 Picea mariana
GGGCATTGCTGCCCTGAATTGTTGACTATATAATCCTTTGGACCCCTAGATGCAAAGAAAACAACAAGTGGGAGAATGTTGGGTATGTGTTATAGTCTTTGCATGTGTGTGTGTGGGCACATCGGATATGACAACTGCGTCTGCGGATTTTTCTATTTTTAGTGGTTTTGTAAATTAATCCCAGATTAAGGGATTAGGGTTTTGGTATCTATGGAATACCTAAAAACATTGTATATATTGTATGGTGAATGGTGAAATTCGATATAATGAATATAAGAAAGGTTTTCCCAGTTGAGGGTTTCCAGTATAAAATCTTTGTGTACTCTGTGTATGAGCCATTGATTAAATTATGTTTTGCTTAAGAATCTATATGCATTGCTTTACTTCACAGGTTTAAAAATTACATGTTTGACCCTTTATGTCTGCCTAGTTGATTCTAGATGATATGTTGTGCTAAAATTCATATTTGTCTAAAATATTTTAAACAACCCTTTCCAAAAATTGGAAGTGAACTTGGTATCTCTGTTGGATATTATTTCTTTAGTAACACCATATATCCTAGAAATGTATTTCTTATAAATTTCTACAATGTTGATTACCTTATGTGTCATCTTGACTGGAATAAAATGTGTAGCCTTTGTGAGCTTTTCCACCACTACCATGATGGAATCATGTTGCCTTGTTATTCTAGGAAACTTAGTAATGAAATCTATGGTAACAATTTCTCATTTCTACTTCGGAATGGGAAATGGTTGTAGAAATCATGATAGATGTTTGTGCTCAACCTTTACCTTTTGGCATTCCATGCATATAACAATAAAATCAACTACATCTTTCTTCATTCCTGGCCAATAATATTGAGCTCTTATAGCTGCAACTGTTTTCTGATATCCTGGATGTCCAACGTATGGGACATTGTGCATCTCTTTTAAAACTAAACTTCTCAATTCCTAAGAATTAGGAAAATAAACTCTATTCATGTACAAGAGAATTCCATCTTCTTCCATCTTGTAATATTTATATTTATGTTGTACATTACTATGTTGTGAACTTTATTTAACTTGTACATAATGTTGGTTTGTTGTTATATCTTATGTTAGCACATGAAATGGTCAGGTGTATTTGTTGCCAACTCACCAAGAAATTTCGCAGCATACTTATGAGTACCTCATGCACTCATCTTTCATTATTGCAGCTAAGAAACGTGTCAAGGGGAATTTTATGGTTTTTAGTGCCTTCATTTAATTAGATTTTCAAGGATTTTGTCACAGAATTTCTAACAGTTTCCTTGAAGTGTGCTATTTGATTTTGAACTTGGCGCTACAAACTGGCGTTGCAGACTGGCGTTGCGGATTAGCTGAAGGAGACTTCGAGTTTGGATGCCTCTCAAATAGACCAAATCAGGTTCACAAAGCATCAACATCAATCCCAGGTGTATCATGTACTCCTTGATGATCTCCATGTTGTTCAAAGGCTGAAAGAGGGTTTATGCTACTTTATTCACTGGCGTTGTGAACTGTTCAAACTCATTTGCTGCCAACTTTCAAAGCCATTTCTATGTTGCCCTAAATTATGCTCACCAATCCAGATTGTTATCTTGACCTCACTTTATCTTTTCCTCTACAAATAAGCCACTTGTCCCACTTAATAACTCAGCATTGTGAACTGGTTTCTTTGACTCTGCATCACTAGCGCATGCTGCAAACTAGGTGTTATGAAGCCTATGTTCCAGAATTGTTGAAGCCCTCAGCTTCTACATCCATTTGAAACTCAGTCTTAACCAATTGAATGAGACCCCTATCAAACAAGAGGAATATGGTTAATCATTTGTAGAACCAAGCTTAAATTGCATACATCTTTGGTGTTTCAAATTGATTTTTATATGCATTTACAACATTTTGGTGATGGTTATGAATTTTGAACTATAACTAGCAGTTTTGGTGTTTTTCCTCCAATTATATATCAAGATAATTAAGTTTTGTTGCATGTATGGACCCCTGGTATAAGTTTTGAGATGTTAAAACTTTGTCAAAAGTGAAATAGGTTTCTACAGGAAAGTTTTCAGTGTCTGGACTCATTGGTGCTGTGAACTGGTAATTTATGGCAGTTTGTAAGCAATTAGCACACAGTAGAGTCATGTTTTGATCGTAAATTATGAATTCCAATCTGGGTTCCTCTAAAATTTGGTGTGGAGGAAACACAGGATGTTTTTGAATTTCTGAAAAATAATTAGCTTGACCCATTTCATATTTTTGGAGAAACGATAAAAACATCACCTATAGGAAAGTTCGCAGCGCATGTTATCAAAGGCCTTGTGAACTCTAACAGTATGAAAAATTCATGCTATGGGAGGGCTTGCAGCTATTAGGGAAGGCTAAAATGGTTTCCTAGGAGTTATTTGGACAAGAGGGACATGTGTTCCATCTCCATATTAAGCAACATGACCTGTTTCAAAAGGAATTTATCACAATAGACAAGATCCCAAAAAATAGGAATTTGTTATGTTTTTGTTGGAATCTTTTGTAACGGACTCCTAAATGGAGGAGTATCCTATGTATCTCCTTGGTTTCGACCTCTTGAGGGTAGAGAGAGATAATTAACTATATATGAAGTGTATTTTGATAAGGAAATGGTTGGATTCATGATCCAAGAGAGGAGAGAGTTGGAGGAGCAGTTTAGTTGCTCATTTGTAAGCTTGAGGGTATGTTGTAATTAACATTTCTGCCATTAAAGATTCATGAGAGTTGTTTATCAGTTTGTCCTCTTTGTTTTCTCATTTCTTGTTATCTTCTTGATTGAATATATTTTAGGTTTTGAGGATCAAAGGTTTCCTTTGATTAATGGATCCAGCAAAGGATCTGTTGTAGATGACCTGTTAATCATTTTTTATGTTCAAGCATTTTTCAATCTATTCTGCAGAGAGGATCTTTGTTTAGTAGGCATTCTTCTTTTTGTTCACTTTCATTTCTTCTAATCATAATCACATAAGATCTTAACCTAATATTTATCTTGATTTCCTTCAATCTACAGAATGGTTTTGACTCCATGCCCAATGATAGATCATTGATCTACAGTCAGACTATTGCCCTCTTTCTTGTTCTTTCTTGCTAATCCACCCAATTTAAATTGATTTAATTTTTCAAATTCTGATGGGTATTAGTCTTACACCTACAACATTCTAGGTGTGACTTCTAGTGCTAACAGCTTCTTAAATTATTTCTTCTAAATTTGAATTGCACATACTTATGGTTGTAGCATGCATTTCATGTACCCTTTTGATGAGTGCATCAACCACTTTATCCTCTTCTCCCTTAATGTGTTTGATGTCAAAGTCATATTCTCTAAGAAATTATATCCATACATTTTTTTTGGCATTTAATGTTGGTTGTCCAAACAAATATTTCAAACAGTTGTGKCCTTTCTTGAGCTCAAWTTGTCTACCCATGAKATAATGCCTCCACATTTTCATCACATGAACAATGGCTGCAAATTCGAAATCATGGGTAGCATAATTTATTTCATGTTTCTTAAGTTTCTTTGACTCATAACATATGACATGTCCATTTTGTGTAAGGACTCCACCAAGCCCTTCCTTGCATGCATATGTGCACACAACAAATCCTCATCTAGATTTGCAACCTTTAAAATAGATGCACTAGTTAATAAATCCTCCAAGTGTTGGAAACTCTCTTAACACTTAGCAGTCCATTCAAATTTTATTCCTTTATTTTTCAAGTGATCAGGTGTGAAATCTTGGAGAAACTTGCAATGAATATCATTTAGTAATCAGCTAGACCCATAAATGATCTAACCTCTTAAATATTCTTTGGTGTTGGCCAACTTTTGATTGCTTCAATATTTTTTGGATCCACCGATATGTCATTCTCTAAGACAATGTGGCCCAAATAGTAGATTTGCTTCTGAAAAAAAGTGCACTTGCTCAACTTGACATACAATTGGTGATCTCTCAACACTTGTAGCACCATCCTTACATGTTGTTCATGGTCCTCCTATGTATTGTAATAGATAAGAATATCATCCAAGAAAAAGATAAAAATATATATCYAGGTAATATATGAACACTCAATTCATTAAACACATAAAAGTAGTTGGTGCATTTGTCAACCCAAATGACACCACCACAAACTCATAATGACCTTACCTTGTCTGAAAGGTTGTCTTACTAGTATCTTCTTCTTTGGTTCTCACTTGATTATATCCTAATATCAAGTMAATTTTGAAAAATATCTTTTCTCCCTTCAACTAATCAAAAAGATCATCAATCCTTGGAAAATGGTACTTGTTCTTTACTGTAACCTTATTCAGGTATCTAAAGTCAATACATAACCTCAAATTTTCATCATTTTTCTTCACAATAAGCACCARAGCACCCCAAAGTGAAACACTTAGGCGTATGTACCCCTTCTTCAACAACTCTTCTAGTTGCATCTACAACTCTTTCAATTCTCGTGTGCTCGTTATGTAGATATTCTTACACACTAGGGTAGCTCCAAGCATCAAATCAATAAAGAAATCAATGTCTATCTTTGGTGGAAACCCTGGAAATTACCCAAACACATATTCATATTCCTTCAAGACTGGATAGTCTTCAGGATTTGGCACTTCATCCTTGGATGGCCCTTCCATATAGGTTACATATATTTTTCATCCTTTTCTAAAAAAAAAAATTAGTTGTAATGCCCAAATATCTCTGACAAATATAGGCCTTGCGATACCTTGAACTTTCCTTGAATTTCCTTCCTCGTCTAGACATGTGACAACCTTGTTATAGAAATCTAGGATAGCATGATTCCTTTCGAGCCAATCCATACCAATCAAGTAGTCATATTACCCAACTGGTATGATGTTCAAATCTTCCTTAGTGTTGACTCCATTCATGTTCACTGCACAATCTTTAACAAGCTCATTGATTCTTATTTTGGTTTGAGTGTCTAGTCGAACCAACCAAGACTTTCCATGCTTACATATCTTCAATTTAAATATTTAAACCATCTTAGGATCTATATATCTATGACTAGATCCAAAATCAATCAAAATAGCTATGGGATGATTATCAATCATACCTTCCACCTCAATCATGTGGGATTGATAGTCTATTTGTCTATTGTCCAAGGCTGCATAAATTTTTGGTACACTCCTACCCATGTCTTCCATCGTATCATCTTCTTGAATGTTATGCATAATCCTTATCTTATCTCCCTTATGAGGGAAATATTTATACATGTGGTACCCCTCACATCCCCAACATTTTATGGGTTGTTATCTTTTCCTTTTTCCCAAGGAATCTGTCATGTTAAGTTCATTTTGTGCTTGTTTCCCTTGCACATATGACTATGAATTATTTCTGAAGAAAGGTGGTTTGAATCCTTTCTTCCTCTAATTCATATTGTCTTTATTTTTTTTATCCCATGCTCTTTGAAAATTTGGCCTTGCCTTACTCTACTCATACAAATACTTATCTTTTCTTATGGATTCTTCCAAATTCTTGGGTTTATCAAACTAAATTTTATCTTTATAGAATGATGATTGTTCAACAACACAAAGGACTGAAAGGGAGAAGGGGTTGGCTTACAATCGTCCATGTGAAAGAGACGAAGAAGGTCACAAGCATACTTAGATTGGGAAAGGAAAATTCCTTCATTGGTTTGCAAAACTTGGAGGCCAAGGAAATAGTGCAAAAAGCCTAAGTCTGTCATTTCAAATTTCTTCTTAAGGCTGGTTTTCACATGGTTTAAAATTTTTGAGTTACTACCAGTAAGGATAAGGTCATCAACATAAAGGACAAGTATTATGAGATGGCTTCCTACTTTCTTGGTATAGACATTAGGATCAGAATGGCATCTAGAGAATCTAGCGGCAATAAGAAAGCTATCCATTTTGGCATACCAAGATCGGAGAGCTTGCTTGAGACCATAAAGAGATTTCTTGAGGTGACAAACAAGGCTAGAGTCATTCTGGACATATCCAGGAGGTTTTTCCATGTAGATTTCTTCTTGCAAATCTCCGTGCAAGAAGGCGGATTTAGCATCCATCTGATGGACCTCCCATTTATGTGAGGCAGCAAGGGCAAGAACAAGGCGAATGGAATTCATTTTTTCTACAGGGGAAAAGGTTTCATTAAAGTCAATTCCTTCAACTTGGGAAAATCTTTTGGCAGCTAACCGAGCCTTGTGTCTTTCAACACTTCCATCTGATGCATACTTAGTTTTGTAGACCCATTTGCATCTAACAAGTTTTATTCCTTTTGGAAGAGGTACAAGATCGCAAGTATCGTTTTCCATTAAAGAATGATACTCTTCATTCATTTTTGTATCCCAATCTGGATGACCTGAAGCTTCTGCAAATGTCTCTGGATCATGAGTTTCTAAAACTTGAGCCAAAAGAGAAGAGGCTCGCTGGAACTGTGAACGTGTCCAACGTTGATCTAAAGGATCACCGACAAGATCACCAGCTGCTTCTCGTGTTGAACGGACCCATCTAGGAAGTGGTGGAGCTGGTGTTGGTTCAGCTTCAAAGGACTCATCTAGAGGAGGGTGAGTAGGCGAAGGTGAATTTTCATCCTCATTGTCATCATCTGAAGAAGAAACCAGATCATAAGAAGGCACAAACGCCGAAGATGGCTCGCAGGCTGAAGAAGGCACAAACGTCGAAGATGGATCGCAGGCCAAAGAAGGCACAATCGTTGAATTAGGCTCGCAGGCCAAGAGATTTTCATCAAATTTAACATCTCTTTTAATAATAATTTCATTGCAATGTGATTGAAGAAGTCTGTAACCTTTGACATCTTCAAAATAACCAACAAATATACACTTCCCACGTTTAGGCTGCAATGCTTTCCTTTCTCATCAGGAATGTGAACCCATGCTATACTACCAAATACACGGAAGTGACTTACATATGGTTTAATTTTAGTCCAAGATTCTTCCAGTGTTATATTTTTAAGAGCCTTTGTGGGAGTGTGATTTACTATGTAATTTGCACAGTTGATGGCTTCTACCCAATATTTTAGAATTAATCCCTTAGATTGGATCATACAATTAGCCATTTCTTTTAATGTGCGGTTCTTTCTCTCAGCAACACCATTTTGTTGTGGTGTATATGGAACAGTGTGTTGCATTTGGATTCCTTGTGTAGTGTAATAACTTGATAAATTTTGTTCACATATTGGCCTCCATTATCTGTTCTTAACCTTTGAATTTGATGTCCAGTTTTATTTTCTACAAGGGCCTTGTAGGCCAAAATTTCACTCTTGAGTTTTAAGAAGTAAACCCAAGTACGTCTGGAAAAGTCATCAATGAAAGTTAAGAAATACTTGCACCCAGAAAAAGAAGGAGAAGAAAGTGGACCACACAAATCATTGTGAACAAACTGCAAAGGACCCGAGGCGTGCCAAGAGGCACGTTTGTGAAAACTATCCCAATGATGTTTGTCAAGAACACAACTGGCACAAACACCATTTCTGCATGAAACAAGAGAAAGACCAGTCACCATCTGTTGATTGCATAGTTGTTGCAATGAGCGATAGTTTAGATGACCAAACCGCTCACGCCAAAGTTTGCTCAAGTCATCGCTATGAGCAATAAAAACTGATGAAAAATATGATGACCCAAAGTTGTCAAACTTGTACAACCTGGTAATATCATCAGCAATTCCAGTTGCAAGAACATGCTTAGGATCTTTTAGATACTTGATTACAACTTGGTTAGGTGAAAACTCGACGGTTTTACCTTCACCTGAATGAGTGATTTGATATACTGATAAAAGGTTACAAGAAAGACATGGAACACATAATACATCATTTAAATGACCATTATCTACTTGAACTGTTCCAGATCCTACAACACTAAGAGATCTATCATCACCAACAAATATTTTCTTGGTGTTACATTCATTTACAGCAGAAAATATGGCTTTATCCTTAGCCATATGAGAAGATGCTCCTGAATCAATAAGCCACTCATCACAAGAAGAAGTATTAGTAGAATTTGAATTGAAGGAGAATCCAGAAGCAGAAAGTGCATGTCCGTGAGAAGAAGAAGTAGAATCAATATTGATGTTGTGCTTCTTCATCGCTGCTTCTAAAGCTGCCATCTTCTTGAAACATTTGGACTCATCATGACCATCTTTATCACAAAAGTTGCAATGTCTGTTAGTATTCTTACTTTTATATTTTTCTCCTTTGTCACCAGTAGGAGCTGAAGTTGTCTGNTCTTCATCGCTGCTTCTAAAGCTGCCATCTTCTTGAAACATTTGGACTCATCATGACCATCTTTATCACAAAAGTTGCAATATCTGTTAGTATTCTTACTTTTATATTTTTCTCTTTTGTCACCAGTAGGAGCTGAAGTTGTCTGGGTAGGTTTGGGACCCTTATGTTGTTTGTTGTTGTAGCGAGGATGTTTCTTCTTGGGATACTTGGGTTTATCTTTCTGCTGGGCAACTAAGGCTTTGTTGGAGGGACCTATAGTGTTGATCACTCCAAATTGTACAAGCTTATCTTCCTCTCGAATCAAAGAAGCACAAAAGGACTCAAGAGTGGGTTTTTCATAAGCTTCTTCCCCTAGAGACTCTCTCATGGCATAAAAGGTAGATACAAACACATAATGCACTACCTAGCTTAGAAAGAATAAGATAGATGCAACTCTCTTCCTCCATCTTTATCTTACATTCTTCACATAAATTTCTGAGTGTTTTAAACCTAGATAGATAGTCTCCAAGGCAAGAAAAATCATTTGGACTCAAGGTCAGGATTTGATTTTCTAATTGTTGTGATCGAATAATATTGAGTTTACCAAACACAGATTCAATCGTGTCCCAAGCTTCTTTGGGGTCATCAATATCTTGAAGGTGATACCTTAAATTAGGAGAGATGGAAATTCTGATTAGTCCACGTGCTTCGTCATTCCTATTATCCCACTGGGCTTTCTTATCAGCATCAGTGGGTGCTTTTTCCTTTCCCAAGGTAATCCAGTACAAGCCTTTACTTCTTAATAAATATTCCATATGACATTTCCATTGGAAGTAGTTGTTGTTGGTAAGCAAGACAGTACTTGTAGAAGCCATATTTAAATATGCAGATAATGTGGATTTAAAAACTGAAACTGATGATCTGGATGGAAAGAGCTCGAAAATTTATGCGGTTTTAAAAAAAACGGACTTCCGATGTTAGAGTTGTGCCCTTTTAAAAAAAAAGGCACTATCGGTAACCAAATGACCATGTGATTGTGTAAGTTGCTTTATAAAGTGACCCACTTTTATAAAGAGAAGTGGGGATCACTTTTACAATGAAGTTACCTTATAACAGAAAAGATGCATGCAAAATAAATAACTCTAAAATAAAATATTAAAGCTACTTATAGTGATTCACTTTTATACTTGAAGTGAAATACACTTTACAATTTTAGCATGAACTTTTCCAAAAAAAGGTAACAAAAGAAAGACTTGAACTCAAGACCTCTTACTTAATAAGGAAACTTTTGACCAAATGATCTAGCAAAACATATTGTAATGTTCAGATAGAGGATTGGGGTTGTTGTTGTTGAAGACGGCCTTGGAGAGCATGCTAAAAAAAAACTCTTTTCACACAAGAAAAAAAAATTGCTTCTCGATGACAACAAGGGTTAGATCTCGATTAGCTTACCCAGAAGATGCACATTTTCCTATTTGTTTCTAATTTTTCGAGATCGCGCAGGGCATGGGGAAAATAGCATACGCAGCTCTAAAAGAGTAGCAACCCGAAAATAAATAAAACCAAAATACTATTGTGCAAAAATTTTAAAAAAATGTGTATTCAAGCTTTATACCTATGGATCTGACTGTAATGGTTGTATCTTGGGAAAAAGGAAACCGTTTCGAGTGAAATGAAAAGTGTTCCTAACTGAAACGAGTGCTCTAGACGCAATGGAACAGTCCTCTCAGTCCAGAAATGTACAAAAATTATAGAAAGTGGAGATGAGGAAATTCATCTTCACGATCTCGATCCACAATAGGAGCGGGTCTTCAAAAAGGCTCTGATACTATGTTCGAAAACACAGGTATTCCAACAGAGGACGAACACCTTCAATAACCACTCACATAACCAGATCAAAGATCAACACACTGATGCTTCCACGTGGTAAAACCCCTACAGGGAAACATCCACGGCCCCAGCCAACGCGGCCACTTGGAGCAGTTTATTAATGCAAAGAAAAAGACTACAGAGATATTTTACAAGAGAGTTTCTCACAATCGATCATCAGAAAATGACCCTCCATGCTCTTTAAATAGAGATCATGGACCAATCGATTGCTAATCCATGGATCAATGGTTGTTAAGATCGAGGAGAGTATGAACCGTCGAATCACTCTATGTCGGGAACATATCGTGACCAACGGATTTCCTAACTACAAATGCATACTAATGCATACTAAAGAAACACACTAGAAAACACACTTTTACCTAACAACACAATAGACCAAGTAGATCTTACTAACTCCTAAGTGTCTAAATATCCTAACAATGACAATCTACTTAAGAACCTCTGAATTTTAACCTTCTCATCCCTGATAAAATCCACATACCTTAGGAGTTCCAAGAATTTCTTCTCGTACTCCTCCATGGTAATGTTCACAAGCTTAAGGTCAAAGAATTATTGTAACGTCTTGTCATAATAATGATCTGAAAAGTATTTTTGATAGAAATATTTCTTGAAATAATTCCAAGAAATTATCTTCTCTTCAATGTGCTTGACTTGCTTCAAATGGTCCCACAACATAGAAACTTTCCCTTGAAGATGATATATGGCTACATTTGTTTCCATATTTGATGAATAATTGTGTGGGTGAAAATATTTTGTCATGCCCAACAACCAGACTTTATCTTCTTCTCCCTTCCTTTGCTCTCCATCAAATGATGGTGGCTTGAGCTTTCTGAACTCTCTTTGAAAAATTTCTAACTCAGGCCTCCTCCTCTAATTTATGACATGGAACACACTTGGGATACTCTTTGACCTTTAACGTGCATATGATCTTCTAGTCGAGTGTCCTGGTGAATGATGATGATGATGATGATGATGATGTCTACTAACACTCCTTGATTTTCTAGATCCCCTATGATCATCTCCCTTATCTTGAGATTTGGATGTTTCTACTTGTGTTGCACTCGATATTTGTTTTGTACCAGAATCATCGTTGACTTTTCTCTGCATCATATTAATACTATGTAGCAGTTCTTCATGAGCTCTTATCAGCCTTTAAATGTCTTCCCTATAGCTCTGCACTTCTTTCTGCAATCTTCTCATAGACTCAACCAACTCCACTGGCCTTACCCTGCCTCTGTTTCCATTGGACTCGATCTCTACATTTCCCGAACTAATATGGAAACCTATAACCTCCTCCTCATGGTTGTAATATCCCTTAGCATCCTCCATATCTATATTTCTCTTATAGGAACCATATATGCTTTCTTGTAACTTTAATTCGGCAAAAATGTTCATGCAACAATTGTTGTTAGAGTTATACATATTGTAAAATATTTTGTTAATTAGGTTACATGTCATTATTTATTTCAATTTATGAAGGACATAAATGTGCTAGTACAAATTATGATTCTTTAGACACATTCCTCTCTAAATCAACTTTTCAATGATTGTACTCATGCATCATTCTGAGTTATGAGAGAAAATTTATTGCTTTCTAAATTTTTACTCAAGTGTTCCCTATTCTCAGTGGTGCAATTTATCTAAGAGGCATGTTATTCCCATTTTGTGGATAACTAAGGAGATTATGTCTCAATGCCCTCAGGTTGCAGATATGGAGTGTCTACAAACTACATGACCAGCAGTATCGTTTTTCATGGTTGGAAAACCCTCTCACCACCATAGATGGTCACATATTTCTAGATGGCATCCACCACATCAGTTGGTTTCTAGAAGGCAGTGGGCCTTGCTCCATGAGGTACAAGTCAGTATTATAGTGAGCATCATTTCAATATTTAATCCAGTTGAGTATGGTATATCTTATATTTCTCTAGATTTCATGATATATGTTTGGACATTATGCATTTTTCCCTACTTCAACTTGGTGGTTGACATTGTGCCCTAGTAAGTGGTCTTCCTTTGGGATGGGTTTTCTACTAGGAACTCCCTTAAAGAGCCATTGTACCATTCCCGAACATACTTACCACTTTCCATCATTATTCCCCTCCATTTCCTTATCTCTTGGGATTTTAGGGTGTATTGACCCAAGAAGGGGTTGTCCCTCATTCTATGCGAAGAAGGGGTTGAAGGCCCAGAGGGATTGATGTTGGGTAAAAGATAAAATCCTTGTATGAACCTTCCAGATGCTTCACCCAAGGATCACCCAAGAAAGCATTGAAATGCTTATCTTTGAGTAAAGGGTACCCACAATATAATAAAGAATTCTTAAAAGTTTAGTTGAAGGATAGGAGGTCTCATCATAAGCCGACCTATCACGTCCATGAATATCTAGTGGTATGACATTGCCATCATCTGGTGATCAGAGTGGTCTACTTAACATTGATTTGGATTTTATGAGCAAAACGAAATGAATACAAATTATTAAAATATGCTTAACATAGAATAACATAGATACAGTAAAATTGGTTTTCTATTCAATAAGGAAATAGGCTGAAACTGTAAAATGCAACGGAAAACAAGCTTGCTGGAATGGTGGCGGCTTATATCTAAGAAGAGATGTGACGGCTGCGCTCATTCTCAAGAAGATGATTACAATGAGGCTCTAAAGGAATTTTTACAATAAACCAAAATTTCAAAAACCCTATACATCCAAAAACCTAACCCTAGGAGATGAAGTGCGAAAAGTCATGTGGGCCCCATTTGGGTAAGTTAGTACATCAACTTCCTGGGGTCGTAACTTTTGCATGCGATCTTTGTTTTAGGCTCACGATAGCCCATTTGAAATTTATCGTTGAAGAGATTTATTTTGGGGGATCAATCAGAGCCTTCACCTATCATTGAGAAGCTTGATCCCGAAAGCCTTCATTTAGGCCCTCAAAATGGCCCCAGAAGTTAAAAACTGTTAAAATTAGTAAATTGCCAAAATTGCCAGAAATTTGTTTTGAGCGAGTTGGAAAAGGTGGGTGGCCACCAATATCCACTTGGATCAATACTCCCTCCTTAGAAAGAAATGGTCTCCATTTCATTGAGTTCCCCCATCAGATGAGGAAATTTCTGCTGAATTTGGCCCTGGGTGAGCCACTTGCCTTGGTGCAGAAGTTGCCCTGCTTTGACGACTCGATAAAGCTGGATCCTTTGTTTTCGAGTGCCTTTGATCTATGTGTCCACAATCTCATCATTGGGTGTTTGTTGCATGCAGTCAGGGTTGATCTCTTTTGGTGTCAACTGCTCTATTATCTCTAAGGTGTCCAATAATGGTGGGAAATATGGTCGAAGGAGAGCCACGTTGAACACTGGGTGCAGGCCAAGGAAAGGGGGAATGTTGAGCTCAAAATCATTATCACCCACAGCCTTGGTGATGGTGTATGGCCCATAACGGAGTGGTATAAGCTTCCGATGAGGCCCTGTAAGGTGCTATTTCTGCAAGTGCAACTAAAATTTGTCTCCCATCTAAAACTTATGTGGCACCCGATATTGATCATGGCGTTACTTGTACTTGTCATTAGACTTCTGTAGAATATCCTGAACCTGTTGGTGGATGTGTTGGATATGCTCAATGAACCAGGTGGCTTTTTCAGCTTCTAGTGGAGCAGGGGACGAGTCAGTCGAGGTGGTCACTAGGGGTAGTGCAACATCCATGGGGCCCAATGGTTGGAATCTCAACCCCACCTGAAAGGGGTTGTGGACAGTTCAGCTATGCAGGGCTCAGTTGTAGCTATGTTGGACATAGGGAAGACTCTCATCCCATGTGCGAGGGTTTTTTTAATTGTACATGCGTAGGATATCTATGATCATCCGATTGACGACCTCAGTTTAGCCATCTGTCAGGAGGTGGAAGGCATTGGATTTGGTGAGCTTGGTATCCAGCAGTGACTAGAGGCTCGACCAAAATGTGATGAGGAATCGATTGTTACAGTCTAATATAATGGTTTGTGGGATCCCAAAATGTACCCATACTCATTCAAAGAAGAGGTTGGCAGTGGCTTCTACTGTGATGTTTTTCTTGCAGGTGGCTACAATTGCCATCTTGGAAAAGCAATCAACAACCACAAAAACATAGTCATTCCCCCTCTTGGCAGACGGGAGGCCTGACATGTAGTCCATTGAGATGTATTCCCATGGCCTGACAGGAGTAGGCAGAGGGGTGTACAGGCCCTATTTCTTAGTGGTCGGTTTGGCAATAGCACAGGCGATGCAGGACATGATATACTTGTTGACATCTTGTCAAAGTTTCGGCCAGTAGAAATTTTTCTGCAACACTACCACTAACTTTTCGACGCCAAAGTGTCTTTCCACCCGACTGTAGTGAGCTTCCCAAATTAGCTTTGCACACTCGCTTGATGGAACGTAGAGATGGCCCAAACAGCACAACAACCCATCTTGAAGATGGAAATTAGTGACCACTAAGTTGGCTCCCAATATTTGGTAGGTGGTGGAGAATTATGGGTATGTCTCATAGAGGTGGGTCATCCGGAGGTCTCGTAGCCGCAAGAGTCTAGTACCATGGTGAGTGTCGTGTGACTAGAGGTTGGCTGAGGAAATCAACAACTCAGTTGGTACTTCCTGTTTTCCACTTGATATTGAGGTGGAACTATTGTAAGTATGTGGACCACTTCTGATGGCGATCATTCTACAATTTTCCTTAAGTTTGCATGAACTTTAGTGGCTTTTGATCAGTGTGGATGAATGTCTCCTTCCCAAGAATTTAATGTCTCCACTGGTGGCAAGCTTGCACAATGAAGTACATTTCTTTGTCCAGAGTAATATCTCCACTGGCTACAAGCTTTCACTATGATATTACATGGGGTGGTCATGTTGAGTGAGAACGATGCCCATAGCATA
>JASDQU010276694.1:0-10149 GCA_032191745.1 Picea mariana
TTGGAAGTCATTACTTCCCTTGAACAATAACTATTGATTATTTCTCATATATTGTGCATGGTGTATTGGTGTAACTCTTATACTATTGTTCATTGCTCATTGGATATAATTGAATGGTTTAAGTATAAGTTGAAAAAGGTTTTAAATTGTACTTGATACTGATTCACCCCCCTCTTAGTATCAACAAAATCTCTGTTTACTGTGTGTTTGCTTTGTCATTTACTTTCTTATTTAAATCTTTCTTCCTCTCTTTTGCTAGGTTTAGTGTGGAAGTGTTCCTAATTTCCTAACATGTGGTATCATAGCTTGGTTTAACAATCTTGGATATGAGCTAAACCCTAGGTTCAATAAGAATCGTAATTCAAAAATCTTTAAAGATTGTGTTAAAGAATGGCGAGCAACTCGAGAATAGAGATCGAAAAATTCAATGGTCGAAATTTTGAGCTTTGGAAGCTTAAAATTGAATATCTTCTTAAAGATTGAGAACAATGGGCAAAAATCTGTCCAAGTACCATTTTTACAAGGATGGCAAGGAAAGAATGGGAAAAAATTGAGAGAAGGGAAAGGAGTATGATTCAACTTTGTCTTGCATATTCGGTACTGCAAAATGTCTCAAGTGAAGATTCAGGTAAGAAACTGTGGGACAAGTTGGGAAGCTTGTACTAGTCGAAATCCTCGGTGAATAAATTGTTTCTAAAAAAAAAAATGTATCTTTTGAGGATGAGTGAGGGTAGTTCAGTCACTGAGCATTTAAATGTGTTTATACCATTATAAGCCAATGATCTTATGTGGATATTAAAATCACTGAGGATGAGAAATGTGTTAGCCTATTATGTTCTTTGCCAAACTCCTAGGATAGATCAGTTGTGGCTATATGAAGCAATTCAACCACATTAGTGCTAGAAGATGTGGTTGCATCTCTACTATTAGAAGAAATGAGAAGGAAGAACATGGAAGGATCGACCAAAGATGAATTAGTGGTGAGAGGTTGACCGATTGACAAAGATAAAGACAAATTCTCTGGTAGAAAGTCTAAGTCGAAGGGTAATTCTAAATCCCCTGTTCAGTCAATGAGAAGATGTTGGAAATGCGGTAAAGTTGGGCATTACAAAAGGGACTGCAAGTCAAAGCAACAAAATTCAGTATAGGATCCGACGAGAAGCACTCGACTGAGAGAAAGACGACTCCAAATAAGCGAGGCGATGTGTACCTGGCATTGACCAGTACACAATCAGATCAAGATGTTTGGTTGATCGACTCAGGAGTGTCCTATAATATGACACTGCATAGAGAATGGATATGCGAATATGAATGATATGAAGGAGGAGATGTGTTCTTGGGAGAGGAATCGACAACTAAAATTGTTGGATGAGGAAGAGTTCGACTGATACTAGAGGATTGGAGGAGTAGAACACTTCCAGGTGTTCTACGCATTCTGGGTTTGGAAAGAAACCTAATATCCGTTAACAAGATGAGTGATGTAGAGGGGCACACTCTATTTCAAAAGGATACATGGAAGATGGTAAGAGGTGTGATGGTATTAATGAAAAGAGTTTAGATTGGAACCCTATAAAAGTTATTAGGGAATGTCGACTTGATTGGATGCAACAACATCGTTGTTCCTGAAGTCATCTCGACTTCGACTTTACTCGGGCTGAGTTGATTCAAAGTGACTCGACAAGTCATCGTAAAGTCGACCCGACCATGCTATGGCACGAAAGGATGGGACATATTGGAGAAAAAGGACTTCAAGCTATACATAACAAAGGTATGGTCGATGATTTTCCCAAATGTAATTTAGAAGTTGACTTTTGTGAACATTGCATATATGGAAAATAAAGTCGGTGAGGTTCCCATCTGGAGCGACAAGGGAAAATGGGATTCTAGAATTGGTTCATAGTGATGTGTTTGGCCCTGTTTCAGTGCCTTCACTTGGTGTATCCCTATATTATGTCTCCTTCATAGATGATTTTCCAGGAAGACATGGATATATTTCCTAAGGAAGAAAGTCTAGGTTTTCGAGAAATTCAAAGACTTTAAATCTCTTGTAGAAAACCAGACAGACAAGAAGATTAAGGTGCCAAGAACTGACAATGGTGGTGAATTATCTAGAAAGGAATTTGATAAGTTCTGCAAGCAATGTGGCATAGCACGCCAAAATGACACACCATATACCCCACAAAAAAATGGAGTTGCTGAGAGAATGAACACAATATTGATGGACAAGACAAGGAGCATGCTCAATGGTGTTGGGTTCACACAAGAATTATGGGCAGAGGCAATTGACAATGCAAAATATCCAATGAATATGTCTCCTTCATTGACACTAGTTGACATGACTCCACATGAGGTATGGTCTAGTAAGAAGCCTTCGGTTTCACATCTCAAATATTTGGCTGCGATGCATTTGTGCATGTTCCCAAGGAAAAGAGGAGCAAGCTGGACAAGAAGGAATTCAAGTGTATTCATTGGATACAAAGACAAAATGAAAGGATATAAGCTCTGGGATCTTACATCAAGGAAAATAGTGTACAGTCGAGATGTGGCCTTCAAAGAATTCAGAAGGAAGTTTGAGCATGAAGAAATGGTTCAAATACAGAATAATCCAGAGAAGGTGCGGTTTGAACTGAGGAACAAAGAAGATGATCCAGATCAGTCGACAAAATCTGAATAAGAGGTGGAACAACCAACCCTGGTTGCAAGGAGGCCAGAACAAGTAAGAAAACTAGTCGAAAGGTATAGTCCACCCAAATTTCATTCTGCATTTGTGTTAAATGCCACCAACAATGAGCCCAAGTCGGTCAGGGATCTGAAAGGATCTAGGAAACATCTCAGAAGTTTTAGAAGTGTCCCAGGAGGCTCATAATGGCCTCAACAAATGAGAAAGGGAAAAAATTCAAAGTATTCAAAGCTTAGTGAAATCAACATCATCATGAAGAGAACGTCGTAAGCTTTCCAACGACATAAACGGTTCGTCAAACAGAGTTACAGATCAAACGATATTCGCAGTCAAAGTTTTGGTCAACTTAGCCCAGTCAAGAAGGACGTGTCAACATCCATACTTTTGACGTCAACATCAATATGGATGACATCAACATCCGAACAGGGTATGTGGTACACGCAAAGATTGACACGTGTCATGATGACATCAACATGGTGATGTGGAAACACCAAAGGGTGGCACATGTCACTCAATTTTGGCATTTTTAGGTCGACACGTGGACTAATGAGAAAGTGCCACATGGTGGGCCCTACAGGACATGGCAGGTGGCGTGGCATCCATACTATATGTGGTAGGTGACATGGCAAGCATAGTGGCAGTGACATCACCATGCTGATGTGGCCCAATGACAGTGTGCCATGTGGCATGCTGATTTGGCACTTTGGGTTGCCAAATGGGCCAATAAAAATATGACATGTGGCACCCCCAAATGAGACCACATGGCACCACCCAGGAGTAGCTACGTGGTCCTCTCATAGACTGACACTTGGCACCATTTGCTGGATGACACGTGGTAGGGACACGTAGGTGGATGACTATACTAGGTCCAACCAATGAATGGCCACCACGTGGCCTAGTCATGGGCTACCACGTGGGGGCAGGCAAATGCCCAATGAGGGCCTATAACCAAAATTCCAAAATTAGATAGGGTTGGCCAACGACCAACCCTAGTCCGCCAAAATTAGCGGTGGTTCCACCAATCCTGGTGGCGAACCCCGCCATATCCGATCCACCAAAGTTAGCTGTGGTTCCACTATATCCAGCAGGTCACGCTCCAAGATCTCGATGGACAATGCATTAAATACACATCCATGCAGGGGTCTCGTCAAAGGTTGGCGCCATTTCTAAATCCAACGATGATAGCTCCAAAACTAGCGGAGTTGGAATAATGGTTTTTACCCACATTTGGCAACGATTACAACGTAGTGTACCAAAGGGGAGGCCCATGGGTTTGACCCCAGGACCTCCCCCAAACCAACACCTTATTTAGCCCTCCTCCAACCACTAGGCCAACAATCTTTGTTGGTTAATCCGACCATGTTTTTTATTAAAAGGTGATTTTCTCCAATGCATGAGATAGATGAGAGTGCGTGCCGGCCTGTAAGAGGCCGTATTGGGCACAGATTTTGATGCAGTTCAATGCATTTATTGCAGAGTTGCACGTAGATTGAGGCAAAGGACTAGAGGAGGCATGAAGGTGACAGTGTCATATGGAGACAATTTGACAGTCAATTTTGGGTAATTCGACAATGCAAATCCAATGGCGAGGTCTGTTTCGACAACAGAGACTCCAGTCAACATGCTAAATTCTGAAGAAGCCAATGTAAGCATGTTTTTCATTATGTTGTTTTGTCATTAAATGTTGCAGCATAATATGTTTGATACAGGTCTGAAGGAGCATGGAGAGGCTCCAGCAAGACAACAAGATCAACTTATTCCTTTTATTTCCTTCTTTCTTCTCTTTTTCTACATAAACAAATCAGTGAAATGTGAAAGAGAAATTTTGGCACTTAGATGATAAGTGACCAACGAAGCAGTCGAAAATCTCACGGGTTTTGAGATCTGTGTATGGGATGCATATGTGCTTGGATTTGAGCAGTAGATCTAAGGCTTTTGATGGCTCCATGATGATGGGGGTCATTGGTTATCCTTCCTCTTTTTTATGTATTGAGTATGTGGGAATGATGTCCATGACAACATCATGGATGCTTCATGAGCATGAGAACTTGTGAAGCTTGTAAACATTCCTAATCACATTCTGATCTCTTGTTTCCATCATTACAATGAGGAGAATAAAGCGATCAAGATTTGGAGCATGACCTGGAGACATAGCCCACATCGGGTGAACTCCGTTATCAAGGGAAGTGTCATATCTATTATGTGTATTATGTTCTTATGTTGTTTTTCCATGAATTTCCGCACATAGAATATTAAATGCAAGCATCACATATAACACATAAGGAAGCTAAAAGAGGTTTTCACTTTGGATTCAATCCTATAAAGAATTCAACTATACCTTTAATTGCAATCTGCTCAAGTAAAATGATCTATAACTGACCTTTGAAGGAGTGACATGATCAAACAATTATTGGAAACTAATCCCCCCAAGTTCAGATCAAGTGATATCAGAGAAGGATTGATACCGGTTGCAGGTATTGAAGTTCAGAATGGCAAGATCGCCAAGACAGTTGTGGTTCGATGAGCTTCAAGAGCTCAACCAAATCCTTCAAGCAGAGAATGTTGGACCGAAGACATTGTTGCATGTTGCAGAGGAGGAGAACCAAAGGTTGCAAGAGCAACTGCAAGCCATGAAGGCACAAAAAGGGGAAGGCTCTATGAATGAGATTATGGTAAGACCATTTTGTGACCATGGCAACTTCACCGGTTATGGGTTTGAACATGACAGTGCAGACCATGACAACTTCACTAGTTATGGGTTCGGACATGACAGTGCAAATGTATGCACACTTCTTCAAGCAAGTGAAGATGACATCCAGACATCCAGAAACCAGGGAGGATTCCTAGAAGCATCATCCACTGATCCTTCTCACTAGGAACCACTATACACACCTCAAGAAGCATACCAAGAGTCCCAACTTGGGATGATGGAGGTAAATAAACTATGTGTGGTTCCTTTCTTGATTAATGCTGATGACTCTTTTAAATTCCTTGAACAACATGCTTCTTGCATCGACTTAAAGTTGATGGGAAAAATGGGATACAAAGGAGGAGGCCTTGGAGCCAATGTCCAAGGTATTGTGGATCCCATAGAGGCAGTGGTTTGGCCTCGATATGCTGGTATAGTTTATGTCCAAAAGGATGTTGGAGAAAGCTCCAAAACCATTCGGGAAGAAGACCCCAGGACAATCAATGACACTCCAGAAGTCAACAGTTCATCAGGAGATGAAATTGATTCAGTGTAGGCTGAGAGAACAACTTCTCATGATTGAGGATTCGAGACATCTCTAGGGAGAGATAAGCATCACAATGAAAGAGGTGAGGCCAACTCTTATTACCGGTCTTATTCCAGAGGCAACTCACCGAGGTATAAGAAATCTTGAAACTCTAAAATTCCATTTGATTATAAGCATTTTAATAATATACAATAGAGCTTGTGGCATCAAAGACCATGCAATTTTTGTGGATTGAATAACCACACAGTGTCCCAGTGTTGGAAGAGAAAATCCTTGTGCAGGAATGTTATGGTAACTAGGAAAAAGATGAGGACAAAAGATCGCTCTCCACACACAGAAAGGAGCAGGGGAAATACACCTCTGAAGAAGAAAGGCTACTGCATCCATTTGTAGCAGAGATGGACATAATGAGGCCACCTGTTGGGCCTTACATCAATATCTACATCCAAAGGGGAACAAGAAGACCAGGAAGACACCTCTAAGGGAGACAGCCAATCAGGCAGTGCTGCAGGGAAAACTGCCATAGGGAGGAAACCAAATACTAGAGAAAGGACAACTCGGTAAAGAGGAAATGTTCGATAGAATGACTGAACTAATGGGGAAGTTACTTGAGTTAGTCGAGAGTGACCATATTTGTAAATCACATGTTGCGATTCAATCCCCATAGAAGGGTATTGTGTAAAAGTGATAATTGTTTCATATCATTTCTTTTCTTGCACATGTTGATATTTTTAGGCCTTGTGAGGTAGTTTGGGTATGGGTTTTCTTATTGTAAGTCTAATGGACATGAAAATTATAATGTAAATACTTTTGGGGACCAAAATCCCTTTCAGTTGGGAGGTGTGATCCAGAAGGATCTAGGGAACATCTCAGAAGTTTCAGAAGTGTCCCAGGAGGCTTAGAATGGCCTCGACAAATGAGAAAGGGTGAAAATTCAAAGTCTTCAAAGCTTAGTGAAATCGACATCATCGCAAAGAGCACATCGTAATATTTCCAACGGTGTAAACGGTTCGTCAAACAGAGTTACGTATCGAAATATATTCGCAGTCAAAGTTTTGGTCAACCTAGCCCAGTCAGTAGGGATGAGTCAACATCTGTATTGCTGACGTCAACATCAGTACAGATGACGTCAACATCCATACAGGTTACATGGCACAAACAAATATCGACACGTGTCATGATGACGTTAGCATCAACGATCAAAATTCAACACGTCACAGCCTGTTAGAGGGGGTCCAACACGTCCTAGAATGGTTATTAAATAATTCAACGTAAATAAAAAATTTAATTTCAATTTTTGAAAATTATTCCGAAAATGTTAAAAAAAACCTAAAATTTCCTAGGAAGGGTAATATTTTAAATTGCCCGTCATTAAAATTTGTCGGTTACCAATTAAAACTCCACTCAACACTGGTCAGTGGTGTACAATGTACACTGTATAGGTAGATAAATGTTGCTTCATGCGAAATTCGTAACATTGAAGTTTGAACAAGTTCCATTCGAGAATCGAAATCCGAATCTCCTTACCCTAACTTGGAGTCTGTAACATTGATGTTTTTTCACCGAATTTTCCGGAGAAGCTGGCTATGGAGGAAGAAAAAGATGTCAAGTCCACATTACTAGCCTTGCTCGCTGCTGCTGTCTGCGACCTCCTGTCGATTGTGGTAAGGAACCCGAGCTCTTTACTTTATTTACTACTATATATGCGTATACATTCTTCAAGCTTTTGCAGCTGCTAACAAATTAAGCAGTTTCTCCAAGTATGATATACAACCGAATTTTTTTTTGAAATAACGTATAGTGGCACCATAATCTTTCACAACATTTGCAAAAGACACCCAACTGTTAATTACTATAGTAGTTTCATGCCTTGGAAGCTCTTAGTTCTGTTAGCACTACAGAGGTATTGGGTAGTTATCTAGGCTTTTGCTCTGGCTGGGAGTCGCAACCAACTAATGCATTATAGGTAGTTGTGGGTCATCAATAGGACCACAGATGGTGTTATAAACATTTTTATCCATATCTTGTATGTGATTTAATCCTGGGTCCTATCATAAAGCAATGCTGAGTTAATCAAATACTAGTAGATTTTCCATACCTGAAAATTTTTCCCTTGAATTATCAAACGAACGGATGACAGAGGGCCACTCCACAACGTGCAATTAATCTGTCCTCTGCTATTGGTGACGATGGGGCAAACTGAAAATTTCCACTGAAGGGCATGACCCTATATGGAGGAGTTGAAGCTTAAGATGGTGGTGGGAGTAACCCTACTTAATAAACTACTCTTAAATTGAACTGCAACAGGTGTATAAGCCTCGCCATTAGATGAAGATAAAGCAGTGCAGGTGAGGAATCCAGATTGCCCAGTCGTGCAAACCAGTAAAGCCATGGAACCCAAATTCTATGCTAAAAGCTACCACTTAGATAGTAATTAGTTTGGGTTATGTTTGTAACCGGGAAATATGTCGAGAATTCATGGATGATAATTTTTTGACGTTGAATTATTTAATAACCCTTATAAAATAGGTAACCAATTCAATCTTTCCACCTTGCTAGGCACCTCCAAAATTAGAACATAACCTTGATAACGATGCCTTAAATTATTATCTATCATTAGAAACCGTCCTTGAGGCAATTGGATCAAAGAAACTTGGATCTATGCAAAAAGAGTGCCTCTCTGCCCTGTCTGCGCTTTCGATGGCTAGGAGAGGCAAAATTCGATCCTGTTAGCCACCGAAAGCTCCGGTTTATGTGGCTAAGGACAATTTAAAATGTCCGTCTAAGCCACCGAAAAGCCTGTTTCAAAAATCACACATAGTAATAACACTTCACTTATGACGATTCAGGCATGTGATAAGATGTACTGATCGTTTCAAATCTCCCTGCGATTTCGGTGGCTAGGAGAGCCCCGAATTTTGCGTTTAAGCCACCGAAAGCTAGAGCTTTCGGTGGCTTAGAATCCCTTTTGAAAAGGCACTTAGCCACCAAAACCTGTATTTTGAGTTTTTTGAAATAAAAACTAAATCAAATGTTTTTCAAAGTTTATTACAAGCTTAAAGCTCTTTAAAATGAGCCTTAAAAAATTTAGAAATGTTTTTTCTAATAACAACCCAACACCTAATAAAATGAAATTGACTAATTTATTTGAGGAGATAACAGTAATCTTACAGGGATTGGTTAGGGTGAGGGTTTTGTGAATCTTTAGGTTTAATGACATGAACGATGTGATTTGCTTTAGGTTTGCTAGTTTGTCTAGAAGATAAAAGCTTATTGTAAATAGTCCAAAGGGCATTCTCTAGCATTGATGTTCTTGTAGGTAGTACTGTAGTAATGTTGATGGGAAAAGCCATTGTTTTTAGAGGCATTGAAGTTATTCTTTATTCGGTTCCTTGAGAGTCAATGACTACTAAATAGTCACAGAAGGTGAATACTTATTAAATTAGGCTGCTGATGGCTACAATTGAATTTTTTTGAGTAGTTTCAACTTCCCTGTATACCTGTATAGAGTAAAGGCCTTGTCCATCCCAAACACTATTCATTTATTTTTGTATCAGTCAAAAGATTCAATTGCTTCCCGTTATGAAATTGTCAAACTTACTGCTATGATGTAGACTTTTAAACAGTCCTACATTCTCAATCTTACTTCAATTTTGACAGTTAAAGAAAAACAGGTTTGGATTAATGTTAGTCATTGTAAAGAGACATACAAATGATTTTGTTCCCATTTAATTTGTATTTTAATATTCCCTATTTTTTTTTTATTGTGTATAGGTATAAATTATTGAAAAATGTCACCTCTAGGTCGTCCTAAAAAGGATAAAAAACAACGTTCAATAGCTGATGCATTTGGTATTCCTCAATGCTCTAATCAACTATGCAACTCTGAAAAAGAAGTATATGATCATCCATTTGAAGGCCACGAATCAAATAGTGCAGAACTTCTTGAAGAGGAACCAACATCAAAGAGGCCCAAAAGAGCATTCAAGTCCAACTGGAAGACAAGATTCCCATGGGATTATGCTGTAAAAGATTGTAATGGTGTTGAAAGGATAAAGTGTTCATGGTGTGTAAAATTTAAAAGGGAAACTCCATTTGCTAAAGATGGAAGTACGACCCTTCAAGTTAGTGGTATAAACATCCATGCAACATCAGAGGCTCATAAATTTTCTTTGCAACTTTTAGAGGGGGAAAGAAAGCAAAGTACTCTTCCAATTACTAAACATGTAGAGC
>JASDQU010276695.1:0-15025 GCA_032191745.1 Picea mariana
GGATGTCGATGCACCACCAGTGGGAATCCGTTGAAGAATCTGGGCAAAGTTGTCCATCATCGTGTTCCTTTGTTTCTCGAGGGCCTCCTCGAGCAACATTTTGATAGGATCTCCTACTCCCTCATATTTATTTTCTTCCCCCATGGGTAGTCGTCGGGGTTTGCGAGGCTGATCTTGCAAAGGTTCAACCAGATCGAGCCCCAACTCCTTATACCCCGACCTCGTTGGGGACATGTAAAGAAGGATCGAGAATGAGCAGACTGCTCTGATACCACTAATCTGGATTTATGTAGGAACACAATGAAATACAAAAATACACATAAACGTAGAGATGCAGCGGAAATAATACTTCATTTCATTAATAACAAATGAATGAAATATGCTTACAGACAGAATGGAAATAAAGTAGCTAGGGCGATGGTAGCTTATCTCTGAGAAGAGATGTCGTAGCTACTAGCCTCTTAACTGTGTTACAATGAGGCTCTAAGGCCTATTATTATTGAGAAACAATGGAAAACCCTAAACATCCAAAGACCTAACCCTAGGAGATGAAACGCCAAGACTATGGGCCCCAATTGGGTAAGTTGGTACATCAACTTCCCGGGGACGTAACTTTGGCATACGATCTTTGTTTGACGCATTCCATACCTCGTTAGAAATATCTATCCAAGGAATACAACTTTTGGGTGGGCAACATGATCTACGACCCATGTTGCTCCCTGTTTTCCCAAAAAACGTCGTTAAGGCCTCAAAACAGCTCCGGAAGTTCACGACCCGAAAAAATGCTAAAAATAGTAAACTGTGCGGAAACTGAAAAACTAAAAGAAGCAATGGTGGGGGTCCAAGTGGAATAGGTGGGTGGCCACCAATATCCACCTCGATCAATCATATGATTTTTTTTAGTTTTACGAGGTCAAATTTACCTCCAAAAATGCTTTGGACATAGCTTAGATAGGTGCAAAGACTCACTTAAATGAGGAGGATAGGATAGGGTGTATTTCCTTTAACTTTGATATTAGAAGTTATAAACTTATTTTGGATCTATTCTATGTTTCTCCAATATTCTCGAGAGATATTGAATCCCCAAAATTCACATCCATACAAGATAACAGTAGTAAAATGAGTCTCAAAGAGGATCTTTTTCTTATCTCATAGCCAAAGGTCTGCTAATTTACAATTATTTTAAGCCCATAATAAGCTTTCCACCCTCCATTTATCCTTTTCTCAAAGCTATAGTTCCAATTGAACTTGTGATGAATATCAATTCCAATATAATTGTACACAAGACGCTGGTCTGTTAGGGGAATCATATTATTTTCTTTAGTTTTACGAGTTCAAATTTACCTCCAAAAATGCTTTGGAAATAGCTTAGATAGGTGCAAAAAATTCTTATTTTTTTATGTAGTGTTTTTTTTTTCCTTTCAATTAGGGATTTATATCTATTAATATTATCATATTTGAAGGTCTCATTAGGGGTATCCCTAATGGATTTTGTATCAAGTTTGCACTCGTTATTATACCAAGGGTTGGAAATTCTATTCTTCTTTTTAGACAACACTTCGATAGAGATTATTTTTATGGAGGTAGAGAGGATTGTTGTAAAATTATGATAGATGTCTTCAATATTGTTCTTATATGATAAAATATTTAATTTAGTGTTAAAATCCTTTAAGAAGAGATCAACTTTATTTTGTCAAAAACTAAGTGTCTTTGGTTATGAGAGTTATCTTCGAGGGGGTTTTGTGCAAGATAAAGTTTAGAGTTAGGGTTAAGTTCTATGATCATATTCGGGCTCATGGTTATTTAAAATGACAAAATTTACTATTTGGTTGTAAACAAGGATATTTGAAATCGCATCATACAAAACATTGTTATGCAACCCATGATAAAATTCATTTGGTTAGATTTTGGCCACTTCATTAGACCATTGCAAATGATTAGATCTTCAGAAGGTTGATTAGCTCGGTACCATTTAAATTCTAGGTCAAGTCTTTTGAATTTATCTTGTATTTATCAGCTAAAACAAGGTCTGTGTCTAGACATAGAGGGTTAGGGTTGGAATCGTTGCTTAAGATAATTACTTGATGAGTTGCAGTTCTAGCATTAAAGTCTCCTAGTAGGAGGATACTACCTTCATTTCTCATATTGTAAATATCGTGTTTTAAGTTTTTATAGGGACAATTTTTATCTAGATTGTTATTTGTATAAAAGGTAGAACTAATAGGTGTGAAATAAAAAATTGTTATATATCTCTTCTTAGAATTAATATATGATATCTCCATCCAAATGAAGTGATTGAGAGGACCTTTTTTAATGAAGAGGGATGTGAGGAGAGATGGATAAAATTGATAAAAAAAAATAAAAAACATTTGTATTAAAGTGGACATTGAAATATTTTTTTATTAACATCTTTTTAAATGTTACTTGTCATCCCCGAGGTGTAGGACAGTCGGTGATGGAGTGTGTTGTTAAGCCACTCCGTGTTGTTAAATTCATCGGTTCGAAACCTGCCGGGATAAAAAATCCAACCATGTTAACGGTTGGTGTGGCTCAGGCCGGGTGCGATCCCCGGGTGATTTTGACGGCTTATATGCCCCTGAGTCGTGCTTTCTCAAGCCACAGGTTAATCACGCAGCCAACAAGTCTCGCACAGATTAACAAACAAAAAAAATGTTACATATCAAATCCATGTACATAATGGAAGAAATTACACATCAAAGCTCATCTCAAACAATAATTATATTATATATTATATTATGATAAATTGATGATAAATAAATTTTAAAAAATATTTATTTTATATAAATTTTATTATAATTATAATTTATAATTATAAATGTAAATTATCAAAGCTCATCTCAAGCAATAATTATATTATGCATTATATTGTAATAAATTGATGAGAAATAAGTTTTAAAAAACATTTATTTTATATAAATTTTATTATATTTAAAATTTAAAATTATAAATCCAAACTATTATATGGAAGATTTTTTTTAGTTTTTAATTTCAAATCATTTATAAATTAAAATATTAATAATTTTTTAATTTTAGAAATTAATTGAATTTTTCAAAAATAATAAATTATGATTATTTAAATTTTAATTTTTTTTTTTTTTAAATAATTGATTATATACTTTTGAGAATATTGACAAATATTGTAATCATTATTCATCTCAAACACAAAGATATATTGTATGGGTGAAAGTAAATTTCAAAGGAAATGAATGATCGTTTTGATTAAAATAAAGTTGATGGCTACATTGACCACCCTAAATTGCAATAAGATTTTGACACATTATAAACCAGGGTAATAATCCCACCTATCTCACTTAGCCTAATGAGATTTGAAAATATAGGAGTAAGGAGAATTACCATTACTTTCCTCAACAATGTCTTCCAATCTTCACATTTATGTGTGCATTATTTAACATGCCCAAGTTCAGAATTATTGGCAACAGAACCAATGTTGTAATCTAGGCTAAAGCATGAAGATGTTACCAGTAGTTCATCAAACAGACAAATACACACAACACACAACTATAGAAGCACACACATATACATACAAGGAATCATACACAAAGTATTAGGAGAACCAACAATATGCACTTTATTATGTACAACAACAACCCTCTTTTCTCTGTTACATAGCCACTTATACACTTGTGTATTTAGTTATAGGAAAATTACAAATTTTGAACTGCCTCAGTCAATCGACCCAATTGGAAAATCGTCTGACTCACATACTCGACTTAAACATTCGATTGACTTACATATCCAACATGGTTGATTGTCGGGTCTAGTCGACTAGCCCCTTCAATAAGATCATTATACTATCCCCACTTGAGCCATTGGTGATTTTGGATTGAGTCTGAAGAAATTTTGGAGAGCTTCTTTCCATCCATGTTGTTTATCTTGTTCTTGTACATTAAGTACCTAATCATAGTTGTGATCTCAATGGGGAAAAGACTCTATTAAATGAGGAGGATAGGATAGGGTGTATTTCCTTTAACTTTGATATTAGAAGTTATAAAATTACTTTTGATCTATTGTATGTTTCTCCAATTTTCTCGAGAGATATTGAATCCAAAAAATTCACATCCATACAAGATAACAAGAGTAAAAGGAGTCTCAAAGAGAATCTTTTTCTTATCCCATAGCAAAAGGTCTGCTAATTTACAATTATTTTAAGCCCATAATAAGATTTCCACCCTCCATTTATCATTTTCTCAATGCTATAGTTCCAATTGAACTTGTGATGAATATCAATTACAATATACTTGTACGAAATAACTTCCTCCAAGGTAATTTTGTCATATACTGAAGTATCATTGGTGTTCTTCTTGGATTTAATTATCATAACCTTGATTTTGTCAGTGTTCACGACCATTCTTGTACTAGAGGAGAATTCCTTGAGGATGTTAAGCTTCTTATTGAGGTCATAGGGATTCATTTCCATAATAAAAATATCATTGACATAGAGAACAAGGATGATGATTATACTAGCAAGAGTTGGTCCAACACAACTTACAACTTCTAGACAAGATTCCAACTTGTAAATGTATATGCAAAAAAGGGTATGGGATATGGGACAACCTTGATTGACTCCTACATTGTAGTTAATTTCTTCTGACCAACCCTAAAGGCTCCTAAACTTCACAATAACATTCCCATACAACCTTACCGCAACAACTCTCATCTTGGAGGGAACTTTTATCTCTTCTAACCTATTCTAAAGGTTGGTCCTACGAACATTGTCAAAAGATTTCCTAAAATCAACAAAACAACAAAGGAGATTAGTTTTATTGTTGTGACACTCCTCTACAAGAATCCTAAGTGTGACAAGGTGGTCCACCATTGAATTCTAACCTCTAAAACCAGCCTAGCCTTTAGCTCTTTTTCAATGATTTTCTAGCTATATGCTTATCTTCTTTTCCAAAATAGTTCCATATAGATTGGCTAAAATGGGGCTAATCATAATGGTCTTATAATTAGAGGGATTGCTTTTATCCCCACTTTTAAAAATAGGTACAATGAGTCTTTGAGTCTAGGGTTTAGGGAATCCCTACTTGACTGCTAAATTGAAGAGCTTGTATATATGAGGGATCAAAATAATCCCTCCAATTTTTAATATGTCAACTCGGTATCCTTCAATGTCCTTAGCTTTCATGTTTGTGTGTCACTTAACCCAAATTTTATGTCTTCTATAGGAAAAATTCATCTTCTATAGAAAATTTTAGAATGTTGTCCAAGACATTACAGGATTCATAAAGATTTTTAAGGTAGGAATTCCAATATTCTAGGGGAATCATATCATTTTCTTTAGTTTTACAAGTTCGAATTTGCCTCCAGAAATGCTTTGGACCTATCTTAGATAGGTGCAAAAAAAATAAAAAATTATATAGTGTCATTTTTTTCCTTTTAATTAGGGATTTGTATCTATTAATATTATCATATTTAAGGGCTCATTAGAGGTAATGGATTTTGTATCAATTTTACACTCGTTATTATACCAAGGGTTGGAAATTCTATTCTACTTTTTACACAACACTTCGATAGAGATTATTTTTATAAAGGTATATAGGATTGTTGTAAAATTATGATAGTTGTCTTCAATATTGTTCTTATATGATAAAAGATTTAATTTAGTGTTCAATTCCTTGTTGGCCCTTGACCAAGTTTTGGGAGATTCTTAGTCAAGTTGACCTATTTTGCAACTTCGACAATCTGTCCAAGAAGGAGCACAAGTCAAGCTGAGATCACGAAATCTCGGCCCACTTTTGGGTCCATTTTGGGTTTTTTGGAATATGTAATGGGATTGGGATATCGTCCCATGGGTTTTACCCATGCCTAGACCTATTTTGTAATGTATAAATAAGATTGCTAAGAAAAGTAAAGAGGGGAATGTGATAATATCGACATCTATGTGATGTATGCTAAGTGCTAGTAAGGTCTGTAAGAGCTTTGTGCCTATGTAAGACTTGCAGAGCTAAGTGAAAGTCATTGTAAGAAGTTGTGGAAGACTGTGTGCTCAGATCTACTCGGGGAAGAAGGATCTAGTGAGCTACGCAGATCTTCTGTCCTGTGAGGAGTAAGGGTTTCTATGGCTTTGTGCTTGTAACCTATTAGGAAGCTAATAAAAAAGAAGAGTTGGTGGATGTAGCCCCAGGGTGGGGGTGAACCATGTAAACCTTGTGTTGTCTTTCTTTGTGCCTTATTTTGATGCATTGATTTGTTATTTGCTAAGTGCTTTGAGACAATTAGATATATTTGTTATTCTTAGTGTTGATGACCTGTAGAATGTTATATATATATGCTCAATGCTTGATCCATTAGATCTAATCTAGTTTGCATATGCTAAGTTCTTGAATATGTTAGATCATGGTAAATGTTGCGAAGCCTTGTTTTATCAACGAAGTGAATATTAGTTGCATATTGAGGAACTGTCGGTGCTAAGTGCTTTATTTAGTGTTAGAATCACATATTTGTGTCCTATCTAAGGTTGCAGACACCTGAGTCTTGCAACCACCCCTGCCTCTACCTCAGGTGAGACTTCATCTGCTTTGCAGGTGTTGCCGAAAGGGCCGGTAGTTAGGGTTTTGTTGGTGCGTTGTTGTAGCGTTGAACCCTGAATCTGCCCCTATGCCAACAAATGGTTCCGTTGTCAAGACCTGAAACTGTGATTGCCGAAAACTAAGAAGAAGAATTTTTGTGAAAAAAGGGTAATATGAAAGCCTTGTGCAAAGGTCTGTTCCCTAGTGCGCAGTATCCTACTCATTTTATAATCTCTTTGTTGAAAGAAAGAAGCTCGATCTGAAGAAAAGAGGTCGAATCTGAAGAAAATAAATGAGATCTGAACACTTTGTGCTCTAAGGAAGGTAAAAGTAGAAATTTTTGATTAAAAGAGGTATGATCTGTAAGCTTTGTCCTCTGATAAAGGTAAGAATAGTTAAAAGTTTTAGATCTGGAAGCTTTGTGCTCTGTAGAAGTAAGATAAGTGGAAAGCTTTGTTTCTAAAGTATGGATCTAGGTATGTTTAATAGAATCTATCCTAGGCCACTGATAGATGAAAGAAGATTTGATATGAGTAGATCTAATAAGAATAGTGATAAATATGTTATACATATGCATAGAAAGAATGTTTGGACTAATAAATGGATGCAGGATCTTAGAAAGAATTTTTTGTAGGTCAACTACCATGATCCTAGTGCACAGTACAGAAGAGGTTGGGGATCATTTAAAAGAAAGAGAGGATTAACCCTATGTTATAGTTGCAGAAAACCAGGACATTTGGCTAAGGAATGCCCTGGTGGAAGACCTAGTTGTCTTTGTTGCAAAGCTATGGACCATGAAGTATTGGATTGCCCCAGAATGATTTCTAAGCTTGAAGGAATGAATCTGAATCAAGGAAACCTTAAGGCAGATCCAGAAATAGTGGAACCTCAGAAGGAATCCGAGAAAGTATTGCTACAGATGCAAGAAACCTTGAATGACCACCGACATGTTAGGTTATCAGAGATCTTTAAAGAAAAAGAATGCATCAAAGTAAGACTAGGGGACTTCGACATTGATTGTGTTCTAGATGAAGAAACACAGGTAAATATCATGACAGAGAGAACTTGGGAAGCTATAAGAAGGCCTACTATGATTCCTTCATTAGGAGGACTAGGGTTATTCAGAGGAAAATTGGTAAACCTATGTGGAAATCTCACTCAGATATCTATAAATGCCAATGGAACTTCAACAGAAGAAGACTTTGATATTATTAAGTTTATTGAGGATAGCACTTCGTTCACTATGTTACTAGGAAAACCTTGGCTTGATAGAGATCAAGCCAGATGAAAGGAAGAAAAAGAAGTTTTGGAGCAGAAGAAACAAGAATTAAAAGATTTCATGACCAGAAAGATCGCACAATTGATTGAAGAACAGGAGAACAGATCGAAGCTATCTGACACTAGAAGCCCAGATGTCGAAGCTATAAGAACAACGGAAGACATACAAAAGACTGAAATTTCTACCCCAGATAAAGAAGAGGTGTTACACCTAAATCCGAGGAGAGAATTTCAACAGTGTGAAGTGCCTATGTCCAAAGAAAATAAGAATCAGAATGGGAAAAGAACCACCTAGATGAAGCTCATGGGGAAGAAGGCTAGGAAGCTAAGTAAGAAGAAGGCTAAGATCGAGAAGTTATAGCAGGTTCTAGAGGGTACCTCGCAGAAAGAAACTTCACAGAATTGGAGCTTCGCATGGATATCAGAACAGCGACATATGCCACTTCGCTATGGCGAAGCAATATAGTCATTGGAAGCCGATATATCCATTCAACTGCCACTCCAAATGGGTTGGAAAGAATTTATGGCTCACCACCAGACCGTTGGACTTTGCCGTAACGGGTTGAACAGAGTTAATGGAATCCTCATACCTGTTGCAAGAAAATTGTTGTCAAGATTGCCTATTTATCTCGTCACACCATGCACGAAGAACACTTTTTCCAACTGAGAATTTGAAGCCCACAAACTAGCAGTTGTATACAGTGATCATTGCACTCTTGTTGTTCACTCTAGTGCAGTGTCTAAGACCGTCGTGACCCCGATTATTTTATCCCAAGCGCATATGTCCGACGAGCTCACCGCAGTTGAAGATTATGTAATAGAAGTCCTCCTTGATTTGATGACTGAGAGAGTCATGTTAGAGAGAGGAGTGTCTATAGGTGTACAAGCATCTTCGACGAGAGGACTACAGGACTCTCCACCCACTGCTCAAGCTGGACCATCCCAGCAAGCTGATGAAAAGAGAACTAAACACAAAGATGATCTCACGAATGCCAAGCTGATTCCAAGCATTCTACCAGCATATCTACCACCTTTGAGCGATGCAATCAATCATGACAGTGTACCCCGAGAGTTTGAATATGCTTTGATCATTGCGTACATTCTGAAAGGGGTGCATGTAGTTCGTGTCGACCAGGATAAGCTCGCAGCGTTGAAGTTTAGCGACTTCAACCTTGGTGACAGGAAAGTTTACAGTATGCTCGCCCTGCATAAGTATCTGAACCGAACTAAGGAAAGATCTCAAAGGTTATCGCGCAATCATGGACCCAGAACCTAGCACAGTCCACCCTATTGAACATCATGAAGATTCTACACTTCGGGCGACACCAGGAAGTGAATTCATGCATCAAAATGCTACTGTCGTGTTACCATGGGGGTTACTTGTGGTTGAGCCACCGCATCACTGTGGATCTAACGTTGATCCATTGGATCACCGGGATTAGCATGCAAGGCTCTGACCCATAGTATTTTTACCCTAGAAAGACCTTAGACTGAGCATTAGCACAGAGAATCAAAGAGACTTATGGAGATGTCGAGAAGGGCACACGAGGCTACAAGGTAGCCTCTGTCCAAAGCGGCGCAGTGCCCCTGTCTTGTCAATTGATTGTATGCAAGTTAGTTTGCAAGAACCAGCCCACCCAAGTGACTGGATTTGTAGTCGACCTCGCAAGAAAGTGCATGGAGTGCCTACAAATGAATTGGGCGAAGTACTTAGTGAACCAGTTGGAATTGGACTGCATGGAAGCACAAGATCAAGGATATGAGTTCCAATTTAGTTGACTTCTCATCCTAATCGCTTTTGTCGCATGGGAGATGCCAAAAGGTGAAACCTTTCTAGACATGAAGCCCTTTGAACCTCTGGCCGTGAAGTTCAGTACATTGTGGTACTCGAACGATATGAACAAGAAATGGTAGTCAAATGTCATCTTCCACACATATTACAACCAACTGAAGATCGCCATCCAGTCTACACATCACATAACCCCGAACACACTCCAAAGGTTCGGGCCCTTGATGAAATTCAATGCGGACTGCCATTTCATCTATATTATAGCATGCGCTGATGAGCACAAACAAAAATTGCAATCATATTAGAAACTAACGGAGGAGGATTTGGAAGAAATCACCAAGGAGTGGTCAGCAGACCTCCTCATTTCAGCAGACCCCACAGAGATCTCTAATATAGATAGTCCAGAACCTGTGCATGATACACTTGGACCCAACAAGACAAAGAAGCCTGAAGAGCCTCAAGATATAGACAGTAATTCAGTAAATACTGCGTCCATCTCACCTGAGCAAAGAGGTAATGGTGGAGAGCTAAATGGCGTGAACGTTGAACAGAAGAAAGGCGAGGATACACTGCCTAGAGACGAGGAGGACCCATCAAAGAAAATGAAGGTTTCCCCGCTGAAGCCTTCATCCAGAAAGAAAGTGAAAGCAACCAGGACTAAATTTGAGACCACCCTAACCTAAGATGACTTTGAATTCATCATTGTTTCACTAAACGATGCTTCGCAGGAGATAGCAGAGAAATAGGAGGCTAAGCAGGAGGAGGTGTTCAGTCAAATCAAGGTTGAACTTCAAGGAGTGCAGCAAGCATTACAGTCTAGTTGCGCAGTCCTCACTACACCTCTGACTACAGAAACACCAGAACTGGGAGATGAGCCAGCTCAACTCCACCGAATCGCCGACATAGTCGAAGCTTACTTTTGACAAGCTTGGGAAGAGATAGTGCAAGCCACTCAGGCTTTGGCACAAGTATAGAGTGACCTTTTAGAGAAGTGCAGTAATGCAGAACAGGAAAAGCTTGCCCTGCAAGCGAAGTGGGATAAGGAAAAAGCACAGTTACAACAAAGCAAGGAACAATTTCTTGCAGAGAAACTCGAAATCAAGGAAAGGGTTCATAGAGCACTTCGCTCTGTGATAGTCATAGAAGTGAAAACTAAAGAATGAGTTCCACAACAGGTGGCACAACTTGAAGAAGTAATCTAGCAGATCCAGTAACGCATTGCAGATATGGAACTTTGTACTGTGCTCGAGACCCCTCAAGATATAAGAGACCTAAGCAAGGCAACTGCACACAGCGCAGCTGGGAAATTAAAATCCCTTGCCTTAGAATGCAAGCAGTTGAGCTCCAGGAGCGCTCAGACATATGAAAACCTCATGGAGAATCCAGAGTTACAAGCATTAGAGTCACAGCTCAAGGAAGCAAAGCAGCACGCAGATATGCTATAGGCACAGCTAAAGGCCTTATCACTAGTCGAAAGAATGAAGAGGTTTCAAGAACAACGCACCGCCCAACAACAGATCCACATGATTCAAGGTAAAGTGATGGAAGTCTCTCAACGAATTTAACCAGTGCAAGAGAAGGCATGCCAACTTTTCACCGAAGTTGAAAGCCAAGGAGCCAAGCTAGAACAGGTCGTCATCGCAGCAAAACAGCGGCTAGAAGGGCCAGTGAACGACGCAATGATCCAAGAGTTCACTGAGCAAGAGTTCATAGCATTGTAGCAGGTCAAAGAAGATTGAGCCAATCTCGAGGCATTCAAGGAAGAACTGATCAGACTAGAGTGACTCGGGATGAGTCACAGGTGAGTGTTGGGGGCCTGTTGGCCCTTGACCAAGTTTTGGGAGATTCTTGGTCAAGTTGACCTATTTTGGGACTTCGATAGCCTTTCGAAGAAGGAGAACAAGTCGAAGTGGAGATCACAGGATCTTGGCCCACTTTTGGGTCCATTTTTGGTTTTTGGGAATATGTAACAGGATTGGGATTTCAGCTTATGGGTTTTACACATTCTTAGACCTATTTTGTAATGTATAAATAAGATTGTTAGGCAATGTAAAGAGGGGGATGTGATAATATTGGCATCTATGTGATGTATGCTAAGTGATAGTAAGGTCTGTAAGAGCTTTGTGCCTATGTAAGACTTGCAGAGCTAAGTGCAAGTCATTGTAAGAATTTGTGGAAGACTGTGTGCTCAGATCTACTCAGGGAAGAAGGATCTAGCGAGCTACATAGATCTTCTGTCCTATGCGGAGTAAGGGTTTATGTGGCTATGTGCTTGTAACCTATTGAGAATCTAATAAAGAAGAAGAGTTGGTGGACGTAGCCCCAGGGTGGGGGTGAACCACGTAAACCTTGTGTTGTCTTGCTTTATGCCTTATTTTGATGCATTGATGTGTTATTTGCTAAGCTCTTTGAGACAATTAGATATATCTGTTATGCTTAGTGCTGATGACCTGTAGAATGTTAGATCTGATATATATATATATATATATATATATATATATATATATATATATGCTTAGTGATTGATCCATCAGATCTGATCTAGTTTGCATATGCTAAGTGCTTGAATACGTTAGATCATTGTGAATGCTGCGAATCTTTGTTTTATCAGCGAAGTGAATATTAGTTGCATATTGAGGAACTATCAGTGCTAAGTGCTTTATTTAGTGTTAGAATCACATATCTGTGTCCCAGCTAAGGTTGCAGACACCTGAATCTTGCAACCACCCCTGCCTCTACCTCAGGTGAGACTTCATCTGCTTCACAGGTGTTGCCGAAAGGGCCGGTAGTTAGGGTTTTGTTGGTGCGTTGTTGTAGCATTGAACCCTGGGTATGCCCTTGTGCCAACAATCCTTTAAGAATAGATCAACTTTATTTTTTCAAAAAGCAAGTGTCTGTGGTTATAAGAGTTATCTTCGAGGGGATTTTGTGCAAGATAAATTTTAGAGTTAGGGTTAAAGGTCTATGATCATATTTAGGCTCATGGTTATTTAAGAAGTCAAAATTTACTATTTGGTTGTAAACAAGGATATTTGAAATCACATCATCCACAACACTACTACGTAACCCATGATACAAGTCATTTGGTTAGATTTTGGCCACTTCATTAGACCATTTCAAATGATTAGATCTTGACAAGGTTGCTTAGCTCAGTACCATATAAATTCTAGGTCAAGTATTCTGAATTTATCTTTTATTTATTAGCTAAAACAAGGTCCATGTATAGACATAGAGGGTTAGGGTTGGAATCATTGCTTAAGATAACCACTTGATTAGTTGCATTTCTAGCATTAAAGTCTCCTAACAGGAGGATACTACCTTCATTTCTTATATTGTAAATATCTTGTTTTAAGTTTTTATAGGGACAATTTTTATCTAGATTGTTCTTTGTATAAAAGGTAGAACTAATAGGTGTGAAAAAACAAATTTCTATATATCTCTTCTTAGAATTAATATATGATATCTCCATCTAAATGAAGTGATTGAGAGGATCTTTATTTATGAAGAGGGATGTGAGGAGAAATGCATAAAAATGATAATAAAAAAAAAGCAAAAAACATTTTTATTAAAGTGGACATTGAAATATTTTTTTATTAACATCTTTTTAAATATTACATGTCAACTCCATGTATATAACGGAATAAATTACACATCAAAGCTTATCTCAAGCAATAATTATATTATGCATTATTTTATATTGTAATAAATTGATGATAAATGATTTTAAAAAATATTTATTTTATATAAATTTTATTATATTTATAATTTAAAATTATAAATGTAAATTATCAAAGCTCATCTCAAGAAATAATTATATTATGCATTATATTGTAATAAAATGATGAGAAATAAATTTTAAAATATATTTATTTTATATAAATTTTATTATATTTATAATTTAAAATTATAAATATAAATTATCAAAACTCATCTTAAGTAATAATTATATTATGCACCCCGGATGGGGTGACATTCGGCAATGCCTTGCCACCTGGCTCTGCATTGAGCCACAACATAAATGTTGATGGCCGCCACCCATCCTCTCCACATTTACGATGGTAGTCGGCCATTACAGCCGCTATATGGAGGAGGGACTCCTCCCTCACGCGAAACTCTCGCTCATACCGCACTAAGCATGACAGGGTCTATGGATAGCCAGGCAAATCCGTTTTTTGGCAATTTGTATTTTCGAGCCCCTGGACAGAGTTGGTTTGGTCTCATTTTGGGCCTCCCCGTCGGTTGGGAGCTCTGGTGTAGCTCTAGTTCCTTATCGTCTTGGGTCACTTTCATTTTGCTGCATCCTCTCTGCATTGTTATATACCACTCGGCAACCATGACCAGGAAGCGAGGTAGGCCTCGCCGTGGCTCGGCCTAGTACACCCATAAAGAGAAGAGACAAAGGAGGGAGAAACTGGAGCGCACTATGTCGATGGCGATCTCCATTCTCCGAAAGAGGGCTTGCACTGACCAATTGGCTCTGCATGCCATTATTGCTGAGACTGGGACAGAGCATAGCAGTCAAACCATGGCAATTGAGCCTGGAAGTAGGCTAGACGGTGGCGCCACGGATGAGTTTCCTACCTGCTATGTTGAAGAAACATCGTTCGTGGAGGAATTCGTGACCACCCCGGAACCCTAAGCCATGGCGCCGGACTCCCAGGTTGGTAGTGGTCCTAAAGAAGAGACGGCAGAAGATTTCCCTGTGTGCATCGTTGAGGAGATACCATGGACGGGTGACTACAGCCCCACCAGCCATGTTGTGCAGGCAACGATCGAGGACGAAGCTCGAGACAAGGCTTGCGCCAAAGGGAGAGTGGACGAGACCATACCAGGGATGAAGGAGGAAGCGAACAGTGTAGAACTGTCTGAGATCGAAGCCAGAGCTGGGATGAACGTGGAAGTGGTGAACGTAATCTTCGATGATGCAGGTAATGAATTGCATGATCCTTTCCTCCGTGCAGAGCATCTGGCTCTGGTGTTCGAACTCCGAGGCCACATGGCAGACCAGGAGCACAGAGCCCTTCTCATGGGACATTGTCTAGACTTTCTCCTTGACGTGTACTCCAACACTCCAGCAAAGAGGAAATGTCCATTATGTGCACAGCCATTCGCCATCCCAACTAGGTCCACGTGGCAGACAGGCAAGGGCGACAGGTCACCGGGTATCTAGGTTCTCCTATGCTAGTTTGTTTTATGTTTAATCATGCTATTGCTACATGTACACTTGACCTATGGTCATCTGTCCTGGTTTCCTTCGAGTAGGACAGAGGGCAAACCAGTTTTCCAAACTATGTTGGTTTCTGGTAAAATGGCAGCATTTTTGGTGGCTCAGAACTATATCTCTGTGTATTTTGTCAATGTTTCTCTGATACCTTAATATAGCAGGTTCTACTTTTTTACTAAA
>JASDQU010276699.1:0-10203 GCA_032191745.1 Picea mariana
ATTGACATGCATGACAATTCCATCATTGCAATTGGTGAGATGGATCACAAGTCAAGGTTGTATAAATTCACTAAGTTTTCTGACGATGACTCCTCTATTCTACTTACACATAAGGAGAGTACTTTGCATGCATCTCCAATGCAACATGCATATACTCTTGTTCTTCCATCAGTTTCAGACATCAGAGATGATTCCATACACTAAGATTTTGTACATGGAAATAAGAAGGTAGTACAGCCAAATAAGAAGCCAGTGTTGAAACTTCAGCAGATGCCCAAGAAGGCATAGACCACACTTCAAGAAATAAGCAACTTTGCAGGGAATCCATTGGATTCGAGGATGAATCAATATCGGCATGATGAGCCTTCTCATGTACTTTCATCTTCAGAACCTGTGATACCCATACATTGCTATATGGTTCAATCTACTGATCCACATAAATACAATAGGGTTGTGGGAAATCCATTATGGCAAGCAGCCACACAGAAGGAGTATGACTCACTCCTACAGAACCAGACTTGGAATCTGGTTCCACGTCCACCAAAAAGGAATATTTTCAGATGCATATGGGTCCATAGGATCAAGAGGTACAAGTCTCGACAGGTTGCCAAAGGACTTCATCAGATCCATAAAGATTTCTATATCTTCACGAAGACTTTCAGTGAGCAGAAGTTTTAGACTTTGTGGGATCATCTTGCAGTGAAGAACACACTTGTCTAACAACTGTTATTTTCTTCTTTTGATACATTATCTTTTGAGGGGGGGTTTTGTTCCCACGTGGTTTTCCTCACTTTTATTCAGTGTTCATTAGTTTCATTGTACATGAGTACCTAAAATGGGTTAGTAGTCGAGACTCATTTTTTACTCCATAGTGATGTTCAGGGGGGGTGTTGGAGAAATTTCTATTTTCGACACACTAGTTCAGTGGGATTTAACTGACTAGTTCTATTTTTACCATCACTATTATGCATGCATGCATTCCTAAGGAAAGCTAACTGCTTGATTGTTTTTCTTAATTATGGAATGCTTTTTCCTATATATGAGTGTATTCCACTCATTCATTGTATCGTATTGATCATAATATATGTATCAATCATCAACTCATTGGAGTAGTGTGAATATATTTTCTCATTCTTCCATATTGAATCTCTCTTCCTTTATTGATAAGCTTTGTTTGTACTTGCTTTATCTAGATCTCCTGTGCAGGTTTCCATGAAACACCGACAGCCTCAAAAATCGTGCCCAATAGGTCGTACGGTCTGTGCCTCCTCCCATCATGGCTGGGCAGATACATGTTTTAAATATTAAAACTGACAATATGAAAAAAGTGGCATCCACAACCTAGTGGTTAGGGGCGGACGTATTAAGGCATAGGAAAAGGCGGAGGTTCCGGGGTCGATCCCCATGGACTCCACTTTTGGTTTGTTTGTTATATGTTGTATACAATGTATTATCCATCCTGCTAACTTTAGCAGTGTCGCTAGAAGGTCCTCCAATGAGATATGAATGTGGCTATAGTTGGCATGGTCCACCAAATTTGGAAGACCCGCCAACCAATTTTTGTTTCAAAATTCATTCACAGGTTGTCCTTGTGCATTTCCCTCCTACCACGTGGCAGCCCCTGATTGGGCCACATGGAGGCCTCTCATTGAGCCACACTGCCCCCTGCCAAGTCATCATGCCATGTTAGTGTGCCATGTCATTCATACGGACTAGCACATGGCATGATCCAATTGGTCCACATATCAGTCCAAAAAGCCAATAACCAGGTGACACATGGCAGCCTATGGTGCTGCCACATCACCATGTTGACTTCAACATGCCATGTTTCACTTCCCTACTCCTGCCACGTGCATTGTACAGATGATGACATCATCCACATAGATGTTGACTCATCCCCTACTGACTGGGATAGGTTGACCAAACATTGACCACAAATATCTTTCAATCTGTAACTTCATTTGATGAGTAGTTAGAAATATTGCGACGTGTTCTTCACGATCATGCCATTTTCACTGAGTTTTGGGAACTTTGAATTTTTTCCCTTTCTGTGTCTGCTGGAGCCATTCTGAGCATTCTGAGTTGCCTCTGTGAGTTTTGAGTTTTTCTAATCCTTCTCTAGATCCTTTTTGGATCATGCCTTCCCACTTAGAGATTTTTGGACCACCAAAATATTTCATCAATCAACAGGTAAGTGAGGGAAGAGTCCCCTCATTTTTTCCTTCTTGATCCACTTTGTCTTGCTTGGATGTGTGCTTTTTAAGCCCACTTGAAGATAATCAACATCACCCCTACGTGAAGTCCTTGTCCTCCTGTCTAGAATGATATCTTCATGTAGCTCATCTAAGTACTCAGGTGCAAACTCATCAACTAAAGATATTGCAACTTCCTCGTCTTGATCCATAATCATGGGAGGCTAAAAAAGTTTCAATTTCTCAACGTTCACAATTGAGTAGTTCTTCATGTAAGGTGGAAGATCCATATGAAAAGCATTGGTGCCACTTTTCTCCAAGATAGTGAAGGGTCCATAATGAATGGGATTGAGTTTCTTGCCTTCACCCTTCAATCTTTCCTTGTTGATGTGAAGCCATACCTAGTCTCCAACCTGGAACTGATGATCAACCATGTGCTTGTCATGCCGAGATTTATATTGTTCTTGAATTTTCTCCAATTGTTCCCTAATTACCTGGTGTATCTGTTGGATCCTTTGGATGAACTTGCATGCTCTGTCCTCTTTTCATTATTCATTCACATCAACATATCTACCATACATCAAGTCCAAAGGAACCTTTGGTAGGTACCAAAACATGTCTCAAAAGGTGAACTCTGAGTGGATGAATGTAAATCTTGGTTGTATGCATGTTGTAGATAGGGTATATGTTCATCCCATAACTTGGGATGCTTGTTGTAGTATCCTCGAAGCACAAGTACCAATGTTCGGTTTACCACCTCTGTCTGTCTGTCAGTATGCGGATGGAAAGCATTGATCCTCTTCAATTTGGTGTCCATCATCCTCCACAAGCTAGTCCAAAAGTCCCCAAGGAATCGAGTATCTCGATCCGAGACAATGGATGTGGGTAATCCAAAGTGAACCCAAACATACTAAAAGAAGAGTTTAGCAGTCTTCTCAACAGTAATATGCTTTTTACATGGCATAAAGATACACATCTTGTTGAACCTATCCACTACAACATACAAATAATCATAACCCCCTTTGGTCATTGGTAAAACCCCTACAAAATCCATGGGGACACTTTCCCATGGATGGGATGGAATAGGAAGTGGTGAGTATAGCCCCAGTTTTCTATTAATGGGCTTACAAGTAGAACACATCACACACCCCTTTACATATTTAGTTACAATTGCTTTCATTTGAAGCCAGTAACAAAACCTCTGCAAATGAGCCATAGTTTTTCCTACCCCAAAATTCTCAGACACAAGAGAAGTGTGAGCTTCTCATATTACATGGACTCATTCACTTGTAGGAATACACAGCTTTCCAAGATGGTAGAGTAGTTTTCCCTGCAGACAATAGTTCTCTACTTGTGCACCAAGGGTTAGCTTCACATATACTTCTTTAAAATCTTCATCGATGGCATATTCTTCTACATAGATATCATGAGATAAAGAAGTATTATTCAAAACAATAGAAGCAACAATAAGAGGTCTAGAAATCATATCAGCTACCTTGTTACTTGTACCCTTTTTGTACTTGATTACCAAATGAAATTGTTGTAGAAAACCCATCCATCTGTAGTGTCGATATTGTTGCAATTTGGTTTGTGCTTGAAGATACTGTAAGGGTTGGTGATCGGTATGTATGATTGTTTCCTTCCTTAACAGGTAATGCTTCCATTTCTTTACGCTTTGGACTAATGCATACAACTCTTTATCATATGTAGGATAGTTAACAACAACTTGGTTAAAAGTTTCAAAGTGGTAACATATAGGCTTATGATATTGCATCAATACTTCACCCATGGCATATCCGTTGGCATCTGTCTCGATCTCAAAAATATTTTGAAGATTTGACAGTGCTAACATTGATGCAATACTGATCTTCTCCTTCAAAATGTTGAAAGGTTTTTGTTTCTTTTTCCTTCCCACTGAAAAGTGTTCTTCACACTGGTTAAGGCATGCAAAGGAGCTCATATAAAGGATAAGTTGGGAATGAATCTTCTCCAATACTGGACTGCACCTAAGAAGATTCGGACTTCGGTTACACTCTTTGGCTTGGGCCATTTTACAATTACATCAATTTTGGAAGGATCAATTTTCAATTGTCCTCCTCCTACAATATGACCTAATTACACAAGTGCAGTCTTGCCAAATTCACATTTAGTCAATTTTACATACAAATTTTCCCTTTTCAAAGTATCCAATACTTTCTTTACATGCCTCACATGCTCATCCCAAGTCCTGCTAAAAACAAGAATGTCATCTAAATACACAATCACAAAGTCATCTAGGAAAGGCCTGAATACATCATTCATCACACACATGAAATTTGTCGGAGCATTACAAAGCCCAAACGGCATAATTAACCACTCAAACAATCCTTGTTTGGTTTTAAAGGCAGTTTTCCATGCATCCTTTTCAATGACTCTGATTTGATGATATCCACTACACAAATCCATCTTAGTGAAATAAACAACATTCTTCAATTGATCAAGTAAATCATCTATGCGAGGAAGAGGGTATCAATTTTTCACCATGATTTTATTTAAATCCCGGTAATTGACACACATTTGCCATGTGTGATCTTTCTTTGGCACCATCACGATCAGAGAACCACAAGGAGATGAATTGGGCCTGATGACCCCTTGATCCAATAAGCCTTGTACCTGCTTCTTGATCTTTGTCATCTTCACAACTGACATCATGTACATGCCCACATTAGGAAGAGGATAATCCCGCTGAAGATGTATCTCATGTTGGATTCCCTCTTAGGAGGTCATCCATCTAGTTCCTGAAAAATATCATCATACTTAGAAACAATATCAATTAATTCCTTTTTATGAGATGGATCACACCCTTGGAAAGCATCGGATGACCCGACATCTTTCTCTCTAACGACCATGAGTACATATCTCTTATTAGTGTTTATGAGTCTTTTCATTTTCCCTGCACTAACAAGTGTTGTATTTACCCTCATGCTGTGAGTTCTAACAATATATTCCACTCCCTCTTTAGTAAGGTGGTATTTGTTCTTATGACGAAAGAAGATTGATTTTCTATCATAAAGATAAAGACTTCCCAGCACTATGCCACATATATCAAGTGGTACAACATCCAAATCCAATTCATCAATAAACTTTGAAGCAATAACAAATATGATCCTACATTGTTTCGTGACATTAAGTTTTGCTTTATCACATACCCAACCAAGAGGATAAGGCTTTGGATGTGGTTTCATTTCAAGACCCATCTTCTTGACAAGTGCTTCAGATATTAAGTTTACTTGGGAACCCAGATCAAATAATGTATCTGTATTAGTATGTTTATATACAACTCTTATATGAAATAACTCATTCCTCTTTCATTCATCAACATGAGATTCATTACTAGAACTAGCATGAAGAGAATATTTACCTTGTAATCCAACTGTTGTGCTCTTTCCTTCATCTCTTGAATCGAAACCAAGATCTTGTTGCACTGTAGCAACAGTCTTTGTCTTCCCCTTCCCACCAAATTGTTTTGGTTTCTTTTCTGGATGCAATTTCCAACAATTTTCTTCATCATGACCACTCTACTTGCAATGATTGCAAGATGATTTTCCTCTTTCTCTCATTACTGTGGCGGTCTTCTTGTCCTTCCTTTTAAACTTCTTAAAAGTCTTATGTGGGAGATTGGAAGGTTTCTTCGTGGGATCTTCTTGAACATGTTTCCCCATGTTCTCAAGGTGAGTGGCTTGCACACAAACTTCATCAAGACTAGTGGGGTTAAACAAGAGCAAAGTATGACGATTATAACTGTGAAGTGTGCCAATATACTTCATTAAATTTTCATAAGAATTCAAAGGAATGTTCAATGCAAGAGCTTTCTTCCTATATTCCTATGTGAAAATTTATACAGTTTAACATTTACTTTGCCTTAAAGTTTGTCATTCCATCATGCTTTATGTATATACCCCGATGGATAAAATTGTTTCCTTATCGTTGATTTAAATTTTGACCATGAGGAAAGAAGATTACCACACTTACTTATGTCATGAATCTTTCTCTCCCACCATACGAGAGCAGTGCATTCCAACCAAAGAGAATCCAGTTCTACTTTAACTTCCTCTTCATCAATATGTTGGACACAACAATACACTTCAACCTGTCAGATCCAATTATCTAGCTTTTCAGGTTTAACATCTCCATTAAACATAGGTAAAGAAAATTTTACATCAAGCTTTAATAATGGTTTCTTAAAAGAGGCTTTATGGCTAGAATGATGAGAATGATGAGAATGATCAGAGGAAGAAGAACTAGAACTTGAAGGTGAAGACGGAGGCTTGGGAGGATCTCCTCCAGCCCCTTGGTTTACCAAAGCATCATCATTTGCATGTGTTTTTCTTCCCTTTCTTCTTCATCCTCTTCTTGTAATCTCCATACATTTGTTCGACCATTTTTTATATGCGATAAAAGACCATGTGAAATTTTTTCTCTTGTTCATCATGCTTGTCTTCTTCTGCCATTTTCTTCCTTCAGGATGCATGACCAAATTCAGGATTGAAAGTATTAAGAGTTCCTTCACCCTGCTTATGCTTGGCCCTAGTAAGCATTCACACTAAAAAATTCAATCCAAAGACGACTTCTCTAATACCAACATGATCCATGATATTTTCATCGTGACTTATAAAGAATTGCATTAAATGAGCATAAATTAAAGTGAACCATTAAAGAAGGGAAAACTCAAAAATGAAGAGACATAAGCATCAGATCTGAACAAAAAAACTTGATAACGTATTTTTTCCCTGGTGGACTACGTCTCCGGGTCCTACTCTCAAATGGGTAGGATCTTTCATTAACTCGGTGAAAGAATTTGGAAAAATACATAAGTATACCTCATTTTGAATTCAAGCTACATAAATGATGCTCAGATAAGAAAATAGACAACACCATTGAATTTGTGGCATTGAATTACCCAAAAATGACTATCTCCATGCCTCGATCCGACTCTGGCACTCCCAGGCCCAAGAAGAATTTTTTCTTGGTTTCTGTGCCCTCTGCAACTTGCAATAATGACTGTACCTCGCCTCAAAAATCCTGCCCGATAGATCGTATGGTCCATGCATCCTCCCCTCGTGGTTGGGCAAATACCTGTTTTAAATATTAAAACTAGCAATATGAAACAAGTGGCATTCACAGCCTAGTGGTTAGGGGCGGACGTATTAAGGCGTAGGCACAGGCGGAGGTTCCAGGGTCGATCCCCAGGGACTCCACTTTTGGTTTGTTTTTTATGTGTTGTATACAATGTATTTTTTGTCCCGCTAAATTTAGCGGTGTCACTAGAAGGTCTTCCAACGACATATGACTTTTTCTATAGTTGGCGTGGTCCGCCAGATTTGGTGGACCTGCCAACCAATTTTTGTTTCAAAATTCATTCATGAGTTGTCCTTGTGCATTTCTTGTCTGCCACGTGGCATCCCCTGATAGGGCCACATGGTGGCCTCTCATTGGGCCACTCTTCCCCCTGCCAAGTCAGCGCACCATGTTAGCATGCCACATCAGCCGTACTGACTATATGGACTGCCACGTGCCACTATCTGATTGGTCCACGGATCGATCCAAAAAGCCAATAATCGGGTGACACATGGTAGCCTCTAGTGCTGCCATGTCATCATGCTAACGTCATCATGCCATGTGTCACTTCCATGCTCCTGCCACGTGCGTTGTACGAATGATGACATCATCTGTATGTATGTTGATGTCAGCAGTATAGATGTTGACTCATCCCCTGCTGACTGGGCTAGGTTGACCAAACTTTTACCATGAATATCTTTCAATCCCTAACTCTGTTTAATGAGCCATTTGTGTCATTAGAAATATTGTGATGCGCTCTTCGTGATCATGCCATTTTCACTGAGTTTTGGGAACTTTGAATTTTTTCCCTTTCTCTATCTGCTAGAGCCATTCTGAGCGTTCTGATTTTCCTCTGTGAGTTCTGAGTTGTTCTAAGACTTCTCCAGATCCTTTTTGGATCAACAACCCAAATAGAGATTCGAAAAACCCATAAACCCTGAATCCAGGAATAAAGTATTACCCACAACACATGCTTTCTTCAAACGTAGAATGTCATTGCATTGAGGTGGTGAGATGGTTCTAGCAGTGAAACTCCATTATGAAAAGGTAAATATGGAGAATGATACTCACATTGTATTTATACTAAATAGAGGTTCAAGACCTAATATTCACATAAAATGTGTCAAAAGAGAAAACCCTAGATACACATTGTAAAACCCACCAAGAGTTTATTTTCTTTTGGATGGACATTAACCAGTAAAACAGTGAGAGCATATCAATCCTATCATTCTTATGAATAAAATAAATGCTACAGAACAAGTCGAAAAGTAAGTAGCAAGTTCATTCACAGTCATATAAATCTATCTCTAAATTATCATTGCAAAAAACAACCTGCATTTAATGGGTATAATCTTATAGTAACACATACCTTCGCTAATAAGCTTACAATGTCAGGACGATAATGGTTTAGGGTCACACAAAGAGACTTCTCAAGAGCTTAACTCCAAAACAATGAAATTAAAAATGTCAGAAAGCTCGAGGGCGGTAATCTCAATCAAAATACGCGTACATGCATTCAATGCATGAGACTTCACGTCCCCAAAACATTAATTCTCTTTTTAGATCAGACTTCCACTATTCATCCAAAATGAATGGTGTTAAACTTTACCGTGTCAGATATGTAACAAATCATGTGCTTGCTCATACATGTCAGCAAGGACTTAATGCAGATTGGAATGGCGACCAACTCAATGTCTTTTTCAATTAAACCACATCCATTGCCAATCTAATAAAGAGATGATATATATATGTCACAAGAAATTCTTAAAGCAGAGTTCAAAGGACAGTAATAAATCAAAATAATATACCATATGCATCACGTTGGAAATAATTTCCAACTTTTAAAATTTGCCATGCCACCTTCATATATAACAAAGACATAGCATATATGAGAGCCTGATACTATAATACAACATGTAAGGTCGTATTACAGTGTTTAAGTAGCACTTCATGTTGGATCGTTGTGATATATCAACAAACTTTTCAAAATTAAAAACCACCATATCACCTGCAATTGAACTTGTATATGACATGAAAACCTCAATATGGTACCCACCTTTTGGAAATGTGAATTACATATCAACCATTAGCGTATATGTAGATAGGATGACCATACATTTTTATCTATAGCAGGGCAAATAATTGTATGTTTTCAAACACCATATATTGGAGGAGCCCAAATGGATAATCAATATGTCGTAGGGTATATCCAATAAACTATAGTAAAATCAAATGCTATCAATCTTCTTGTAACAAGGGGATTGTCAATTTTCTTTATTTTTTTAGGGGGTCCCACCTATAGTTAAGTATTTATAAATAATAATTAATAAAAAAAAATTAAAAATGGTGCCTTGCAATCATTTGCAGGTTTGGTGGATTAGTTGGCAATTTTATGAGTCAACGGGTTCTTACAACACCCAAAAATAATTGAAATCAACTAAAATGAATGCACACTACTCAAATCAAAATTAATAAATTTGAAAAAAATGATCATGTACTTGAACTCTACATGTTACTAAGATCTCGTTGTCACCAAGTTACCTTTTGACATGAGTTGGTATTTCCATGAGTTAGTTTATTCATGCATCCTACTTAACATGATTTAAATGGTTGAAGAGAGACTCACTACAACCCTACTTATAGAGAATGTGAAATTTCTTACCTCTCGTCTTCTCATATCTCTTCCCATGCATTCATTTCTACATGCATTTAAATGATAAAATGAAAAACTAATGTCTTTTTTCACTTCTCCGACAACAACGCCAAAAATGTCATTCAATTCTATAGGTGAACTCTGCTACATTAAACTATCAACCTAGGGATTCTAAAATGATGAAGTGCAATGCAAAATATATGTGGGTCTTAGGTTCCAATCTATTCCTAAATGACTACTATTCAAAAAGGAAAATTGTTC
>JASDQU010276700.1:0-14961 GCA_032191745.1 Picea mariana
CGAGGATTTACCCACAATTCTCTATTTCATTTTCCCACAAAAATTTTACGCCTGACTACCATTTTTAACCCACAATATCTCGATATTTGGTTTATGTCGAGTGAACCCTCGCAATCCCCTTGCGTCAACCCCTCTGCTTCTTTACCACCAAGAAACAAAAACACGGTGACAGTCACCGATGTCACTCCTTTACATCCCCTATATTCTTGAAAATTCCACTGCGATGAAGACATCCTCGAGGAGTTAACTACCCCTGATTGCCCATGGGATGCGCTCCACCACAGAGAGCTCTTTCTTTCACTGGAAGCATTCAATCCTCCTATCCAACACCCCATATACGTAGTCGAAACCAAATATTTTATCCCATCAAGGAATATAGATTGGTTCCATAACCCTATCCCTCCCCCGACGCTTTTGAAGAAGGTAATATGGCCAATATCTCCCCCACTATCAAAATCGATATTTCCATAAAAAAGTGAGCTATAGAGGAAATCACCATTGGTGCCGCATGCTCTCCTGAAGAAATCACCGCCTACAAAGCTCTCTTCTAGGAATACCGGGACATTTTTTCCTGGTAATACATAGAGATGCTTGGCCTTGATCCCTCTATTTTTGAACATTGAATAGACACCTGGCCTAATATCACACATGTCTGCCACAAATAGTGTCTACTACACCCATCCAAAGCAGCGGCCATCAAAGCCGAGATTGACAAATCACGCATTGTTGGGTTCATTTACCCCATCGCCTATACATCCTGGGTCTCCAACCCTGTCCCTGTTAACAAAAAATAGGGCACCATCTGTGTCTGTATGGACTTTCGCGATCTCAATCACGCCTGTCCCAAAGACAACTTTCCAACGCCCTTCATCGACCAAATTATCGATGATTACGCAGGTCACGAGGCTTTGTCCTTCATGGACGGTTTCTTTGGCTACAACCAAATTCAAATCCACCCAGCTGATCAATACAAAACCGCATTCACTACCCCCTGGGGCACTTTTTCATATCGTGTCATGCCTTTTGGCCTCAAGAATATCGGCGCAAATTTCCAACGGGCCATGACATACATCTTTCATGACCTGGCTCATATCATGCTCACATACTTGGATGACATCACAACTCGATCCAAGAAACACACTCAACATCTCAATGATTTACGAATCATCTTTCAGAGGTGTCGTCAGTACAACATCCGCTTGAACCCCGTCAAGTGCGTGTTCTGCATCACTGTTGGGCGCCTGCTTGGGTTCATTGTTTCCCAACATGGCATTACCATGGACCCCCTCAAAGTCCAAGCCATCACAAAAATTCCACCCCCTCAGAATTTACACCAACTGCAAAGCCTACAAGGAAAAGTTAACTTTTTACGGTGCTTTGTCCCAAATTACGCTACTCGTGCACACGACTTCCTTCGCTTACTTCGCCACGACATCCAATTCCACTGGGATGAACATGCCCAAACCACTTTTGATGATCTTAAAGCAGCCCTCTCCAACACCCCGTTGATTAGTCCACCTGATTATAATCGTGATTATATCCTGTACATATCGGCCTTAGCCGTCTCAGTAGTAGGAGTTCTCGTCCAAATAGGGGATGACGACCGTGAGCATGTAATTTACTACATTAGTAAAAACCTTTCAGGGACACCCTTGAAATATAATCATGAAGAGAAATGATCCCTTGCAGTTGTCCTCATAGTCCAGAAGCTGCGCCATTACATTCTTCTTCGAACTACCAAAGTCGTTGCAGATTCCAACACCATGCAATACTTGCTCAGTCATTGGAAAATTAACGGTAAATTTCCCCAATGGATTGTCATCCTTCAAGTGTACGACCTCGAATTTTCAACACCCAAGAGTAAGAAATCCCTCGTCCTCACCGAACTCATCACGACATTTCCCTCCAATACTACCAGTACCCCCGTCAATACCAATTTCCCTGATGAACATCTCTTTTACATCCCCTCAGATGATCCTTGGTACGGTGATCTTCTCATCTACCTCTGAACCCAGAAATTCAGAAACCACCTCTCCCGAGATGATATTCAATGTATTCATCACCAGGATCCTCGCTACCTCCTTATCGATGATATATTATATCAGTGAGGATTCAACACTGTACTCCGTCAATGTTTGACTATCGATGAGGCCGATCGATTCTTGAACGAATGCCACACAGTGCTTACAAGGGCCACCTCTCAGGGATGTCCACTCCTCAGAAAATCATTTGCGTCGGTTACTTTTGGTCTACATTGTTTCACGATTGTATCCACACTGCGAAGCGAGGTGACAAGTGTCAGCTTTACGCCAACAAAGCACAAGCACCACCTGCCCTTTTACACCCAGTCATTACTGTCGACCCCTTTTGCAAATGGGGCATAGACTTCATGACTTGTAACCCTCCATCCAACAATGGACACAAATACATCATCGTTGTAGTCTATTACTTCACCAAGTGGGATAAATCCATGCTTACCTTCAACAACATCGCTGACACTGCATGTTTTTTCTTTAACCATGTCATTTCCCACTTTGGAGTACCACTACAACTAGTCTCTGATCATGGGAAACATTTCGAGAATGAGATTTTCGTCAAAATTTCATCCAGGTTAGGCTTCTCCCATGAGTTTTCCCCCCCATACTATCCTTAGTCAAATGGACAGGTCGAAGCAGTCAACAAGGTCCTCAAAACCATGTTGCAGCACACGGTTAACAAACATAAGACCAATTGGAATCATATGTTATTTTCCGTGATATGGGCTTATCGCACGGTAGTGAAAACCGCCATTGGTTTCACACCATTTCATCTAGTCCACGGGGTCGAGGCCACTCTTCCCATCGAGTGTGGAATTCCCACCTTACGCACCACTATTGAGCTATTACCCGACACTGCTCCAATGGAGCAGTGTTTGTTGAACTTAGAGTCCCTGGATGAAGATCGTCGTTCTTCATTACAGAACAATGAGGCAACCAAGAAATAGTCAAAGGACACCTTTGATCGCCATGTCAATCTTCGCTCATTCAACGAAGGCGACCTCATCCTTGCTTATGATATCGCTCACGATACTCTCGACTATGGAAAATTCGAGTCACTGTGGCATGGACCTTACATCATCCAACATTGCCTCACTAAAGGTGCATACATTATGGCCTCTCCCGAAGGCCACCCTCTCAAAGAACCCATCAACGGGTTGTACTTAAAGAAATTTTATGCCTGAGCGTAGCCATACTACACTAGGATTTTTCCTTTTGTACGTTTTTTGTAGAGTTTTTAATCTTCTTTCTTCCATACCTCATGTCTAATCTATCATTTGTGTTATTGACATATGCCTCCTCCATTGGCCTACCACATCGATTACGCCGACGGAGCTAGCCGTTGGACACAGAATCTCGCTTCGGTCGCTTGGGCCCTCTATACACCCTCACATGAGCTGCTCCACTCTAGCGACATATGTTTGGGTTCAACAACCAATAACCAAGCAGAATACACAGTCGTCATTGGCCTCCTCACTGAGGCCAGTCATCACCATATTCGTCACCTTAGCATTTTGCTAGATTCCCAACTAGTTGTCCTCCAGCTCAACAATGTGTACCATGTCTGCGATCCTTGCCTCTTCTACAAATACTTGCAAGTTAGACTTTTATATCGACATTTTGATTCCATCACATTTACACATATTCCAAGACAATTTAATCAAATAGCAGATAATATGGCTAACCGAGTGTTAGATTAGTGTTTATCACATCAAAATACTAGTACACATACATAAATCATCAACAGTCTGTCAACAACATATAGATTAGACGTCATCAAAAAGAACTAAAAAACATCAACACATGTGAACACCACAAAGATCCCAAAATGTATATCTACCTATATATATATATCGGTCAATGTGTCATCAGTGTTTACAAAAAATAGTACATCAAGAACACTATTCGTAGGTAGGTGAACCACCTCACCTCTACAGATACATAAATGGTGCCACCTCACCATATACAAAATGGGCTCACCAACCTATATAGGTACAAAAAATACATAAAAACAGAGGCACTCATGGCGCCCCTAATACTCACCTGCCAGTTCCCTCTCCATAATGCTCAGCTAACCCCCACTGATCTGTTGAGTCGCAAGAGACCCATAAAATCTCACAACCATCATCGCCACGCAATGATGAACAAGGACATCCATCGCCCCTATACTCACCACGGAGCCCAACATGAAGTTCTCCCTCGTACAGTACCTCCACCCTAAGACAGCCAACTACCCATCCCCGGGTACTACGAGCTCCACCGGTAAGGGAGTTCCCCGAAAAGGGAGCCTAGTCAGAAAATATATATCCTCCACCGCAGTGAAGGCCAGCTGATCACCCCGCACCATAAAACAATGTAGATCTGGACACCACATCCTAATCAGGAATGACAATAAATTCTCATGTGCTCGCACTAGAGGGCACTCAAAGAACTTCAACAACCCACAAGCTGCCAAAGTGTCACGGACCATCGTCTCCTCATTGGTCATTGCCTCCCTAAGGTGTGACCAATCCTTCTCTCTCTAGTGAATCGGCATCATCCAAATTCTCACCTGCATCCACATATACAACACTTGATGAGCCATCACAACCCATAAAAACATCAAAATCTCCAAAAAGGATAAGTTTTTACACCCTTCATCTTTGCCTCAAAGGCGCGGCTATTTTGTCCCACAGGCATGCAAACATGTGCGCCTGTTCATCCCCCAGTCACACACCCATGCACGACTGTTGGTCATACAGAGGTGCATTCATGTGCTCCTGTCGCACATACAGGCGTGCATCATAGCACGCTTGTTCACTACACAGTTGCACACGCATGTGCAACTGTTAGGCTTACAAACGTGCATGCATGCATTGTTGTGCCTTACACAGGCACGTAGGCCATGCACACCTGTTTTCCCCATTAAGGTGCCCTCATGCATGGATGTTTGAATTACAGGCATGCACCCTTACGCGCAAGTTTCTCGATCACCCATGCACTGGGGGGCCCACACCCACAAAACATCCTATACGACCCTCCATACAGGCCCTGCCCAAAAATAGAAACCCTAATTCTATGCAGGAGGACACGACAACTAACCTGAAGCTCATTGGTCTGGAATTAGATGCCTCAATCTCCCAAAATCTCCAAATCTCCTCTGAAAATATATTGTCCAATCACTCTGATAGCAGGTACAAATGAGGTGGCATTGTGGGCCCTACCGCTATATATAGCCCATTTTTCCAAACTTCCAGACTCCATTCCGAGAGATCCAGATGTATGTTTTTCAATCCGTCTTTAGCCACGAGATCAGAACCCTGTCACCTACACTATTCCATTCCTCGGGCCACTTTCCATCCTCATCCCCCGGGGGGGATTTTTCTCATATTATGCGCAGGTACACATGCTTACATTCACACATTATCAAATAACTGCTATATGATCTTTCTCTTCAGATATTGTTCACATCGAGTATTCGGTTTTTCATGTGTGCAGGTACCTGATCATTACACCTTAGCAGTATCCTTTCAAGTATATTATCAACACTGGCATGTAATCATTCCCTCTGAATATCAAAATGCATCTCTCAGTCACACCCTCCGATATTTACCTCTAGGATCCCTCTATCCGGCTCTGCAGTACTATTACGTCCACTACATTTCTTTATTGTCATCTGGTAGCACTCTTCCCCACATGAGTTGTCCCATTAATAGTCCCCCTTATCATTTTGACACTCATGTTTTTTTCACCTGTTTAGGGATGGGAGTATCGATAGTCTTACATAGTGTCGAGAACCAACCACATACTCCTTCTCCTCATTTTCCTAGCCTACCCAATGGACTCCCAGATTACTTCATCATGGTTCTATTTTGACTGCACCTCCGCAGTATCATTAACCATCCATTTCATCCACCGTCAGTTTTCCCATCTGCAGGTTGTCCTCAATACATTTCCCTAATATAGAAACCCACCTATGGGGCCCCAACCCTCCACTTGGTTTCCAAGCAACTTGCACCATCATCAGGCCAAGCCATCTTAAAATGAGACACTCGTTTCTGTATCTGCACAGTTATCCCAAATTATTTTTTATTCTTTTGGTAATTGTACAAACCCTTTTTTCACATTTTCATAAATTTATGTTGTCTCCTTTAGCGACCTTCCTTTTCCCAGCGAAGAAACCCTTGTCGCCCTTATTTGGGGAATTTTTCACTTCTTGACATCCATGACATTATCCATAAACCTCAAGTATCCTACGACCCATACACCTTTTGATCTTTGTGTTTGTCCATTTTGTCACGCCTCTGGCACAACTTACCCTCCTCTAGTTGTCCCCCTGACATTAGATTCAGTTTCACGGTTGTTGCCACTTTACATCTCTCCCCAACCAAAGGCGGTCTTGACTCTCACTACTCCTAGACTTCGTCCATGTTACTCATTAGTTCCTGATTTTTTCCAAGTAGATTTCATGAATCCCTTCGCTTCGTGAAGTTGCATCTCCCTTTCTGTTGACATCAGCACAGTTTCCAACAGGGCGAAAATATCTTGACTCTCACTACCTTTACAATGAGGAGTCTCAGATGGCACAGAGAGAACTTCCATTGCTCTTTGATGTCGTTGACCCCCACCACATTCGACTTCAACACTTTCTCATGTTGCGGTGGGTCTTACTTTGTGACTAGTGCAGTTATTTTTATATTTTCCGGAGACCTCTAAACATTGTTAGGCCATCAATACCTGCGAATCCTCGAAACTTCCTCTAAGTGTCATCACCTCTTTTCATAGTTTATTCACCATCAAAATTGACCTCTGCTGTTATCAACACGCCCCTGAGGGTGCTACAGTCATCTACACCAACACACAGCTTTAGTTACTGTATTACACATTTTTGAGTTACATAACACGAGCATGGGGCATGCCTACCTCATTTGTACACAGTTTACTTTTTATACCTTGCAAAAGGTTGGGTCCTACAGGTTCCCCTCTCCCTTCAACGGGTCTCTCTTGATACTCTCATTATTGCTCTTTCTTACAATGGTACTCTCAGTAGAAGAAACATTGGTGAATTTCGGCTATACGTATGCTCCTAACCTCATCCATCAGGGGGCATTTGTTATCACTGAAATTTCATCCACAAATGGTTACATGAATCCAACATCTTCAAATAGCTATTAGTTCACCCATGGACCAAAAATTACCAAAAATGCATTTCCAAAAGGTCCAAAACTATACAACCAGTTATAAAATCAACATGCGCTAAGGATATACAGGAAGCATGCACACATGCGCCAATCGAAAACGTCAGAAAAACATGCATGTGCTCAAGGTGCGACTGTGGATGCTAAAATCCATGCACACCTTAGAACGATGCATTTATGATATTGGTCAGCCTCCCACCCACTTCTAGTTCAGCTTCCAATTTGATTTGACATCCAAATCTCGGCTAAATCCGGCTGGGTGGCTGGTCAAAGACCTAAGGGTTCCCTAAATGGCCCCTTGTTCATACTAAAGGCTAGTTGAATAATACCTCAAAAGATATTCTATAAAAAGAGGCCATGGTGCACTACATTTTCAAGGAATTCATTTATTGTTATGATGTCTATATTCTCTTGGAGGATCCTCTTTCCTTGTCAAGAGCATACAAGCATCATTTCATTTGAGCTATTCACATCACCTCTTGAGTGAATGAGCTTGGGATTCTTTCACCATTTCTTTCAAGTTTTCTAGTTGTAAGAAGAGCTCAATATTGGGGGTTCAAGAGCCCTCCCTTGGAGGAAGAGGGGACCCAAAGTCTCACTTTCTCTTTGGTGTTTTCTTTCCACTAATACAATCCTTTCCATTGGTGGCATGAGTCTTATTTATTTCTTGTTATAATGTCCTTATGCACTCTAGTTTAATTTCTTTTATTGTTCTTAGCTTAGTCTCTTGTTTATATCATATGCTTGATGTTTCTAACTCTTGCATTTATTGCTGCCTTTCCTAGCTAACCCAATTGGGCTCGTAAGCACCTCTATTTTTCTCATTTAGGTGACAAAATATGTGCAACAGTGGGTGCATAGATTTCCCAAGCAGCAGAAGCTAGGTTTTGAGTATTACAACTAGCACCATCGGCGAAGCCAATATAAGATAGAGAAGACGTCGACATCTGGAAATCAAGCACAATGCAAGGTAAGCAGTTGGGGGTCGAAACCAAATAATGAAAAACACACAAAAGTAACACACAAGAGTATGGTATAGTAAAAGTACAAGCACTCATGCAGAGACAGTCTAAGCATAGTACTTCTTCAAGTAAATCCCATTTTTGGGTTCACTCAAAGGAATGCCATCATAATCTACTAACTTGTAAGCTCCCTTCTCTAACACTTGTTTGATGATATATGGACCACACCACATAGCTTCAGATTTTCTGACTCCTAGCAGATCATGATCTTGTTCATAGAGGAGAACTAGATCTCCCTCAGAGAAAACACGCGGTTTGACATGCTTTTCATATTGGGTTTTATGAGTTTCTTCTGGGTTTCAATAACTAGGGTGGCATTACTATGGGTCTCATCTAATTGCATAAGATACAATAGAAGTTCCTCTTCGATAGAGGTGTTTGGGAGAAGTTCAACGACTAGCATCAAAGATGGTATTTCACATTCAATCGAGAGAATGGATTCAATGTCGTAGACTAGTTGAAAGGGGGTAAATCCCATGGCAGACTTCACAGACATCCGATAGGCCCATAATGTTGAAAACAACATCGTGTGCCAGGTGGTCTTATGGATTCCTATTATACGATGAAGCATAGTGATAAGGATTTTATTTATTGCTTCAACTTGGTCATTAGCCTATGGATAGTAGGGGGTTGAGTTTTCATGTCGAAGACCCAACTTATTGGTAAGTTCAGACATCATAAAGTTTCAAAAATGGCTACCGTGATCAGTAAGGATAGCCTGCGGGATCCCGAATCGAGTAATAATATGATTAAATATGAAAAGGGTTGCAGTTTTCCCAATATCGTCGAATGTGGGCATTGCCTCAGCCCATTTTGTGAAATAATCCATGGCTATAATAATGTATCCATATCCCCAGTCGAGTGAGAGTTACAGGTCATGAAATCAATGCCCCATTTCACGAAAGGGCCAACGGAAAATACAAAGTGTAAAAAAGTAGGATGCGATCTTATCTTGTTGTTGTATGTTTGGCAAGCATGGCATTTTTGGATGGAAATAATACAGTCTTTGAATAAAGAAGGCCAAAAATACCCTACTCATAAGATCTTTTGGGTAGTAGCATACCCAGACATGTGACCACCACATGCTCTAGAGTGGAAGTCACTCAAAGCTTTCTCAGCTTCATCATAGGTGAGACATCATCTCAAACCGGAGTCAACCCCACGGCGTTAAAGAGTGTCATGGAGGATAATGTACTGACAGGCTTGGTAACGTATGCGATGACGGTCAGTGCTAGACAAATCGGGCCGAAAAGTCTGAGTTTGGAGATAGATAATGATATCTCCATACCAAAGGTCATCAAAAATGATAACAAAAAGGGATTCGTCAGGTAAAGAATCCTCTGCTACTATCTCTGTCTCAGTGCAGCAAAGGTCACATATCAGTTCGACAAACACCAAGGATTTCTTAGAGTCAGCGCATTCAAATTCTAAGTCAAACTCCTATTGAATTTCTATCCATTTGGAGTATTTTCCCCCTAGCAATTAGCGTGTAAGAATGTGTTGCATGGGGTTGCAATCGAAAATTACAGTGGTCTTGCGTAATAAGATATAGTGACAGAAACGTTGGACATCTTGAACAACTACCAAAACCAATTTTTCAACATGTAAGTATTTGGCTTCAGTAGTCGTGAGACTCCAACTCAAATAATAAATTACATGTTCATCGTGTGAATCATCTTCTTGGATGAGAACCATGGCGATGGTAGAGTCTGAAGCAGCTAGATAAAGGAAGTAATCTTGACTATAATCGGGTGGGAAAAGTAACAGGGTACAGGTTAAGTTCAGTTTCAAAGCTTCAAAAGATTTGTTGGTAGTGGAATCCCATACGAACTCAGAACCTTTCTTTAGCAGTCGAGTAAATCTGAGTGTTAATTGAGCATAGTTTGGGATGAAACAACGTAAAAAAAATTCCTTCCCTTGCAAACTTTGAAGTTGGTGAAGTGAAGAAGGAGGAGGGAGATTGAGGATCGCCTTGACCTTCAAAGGATCGAACCTGATCCCTTGGCGTGACATGATAAAACCTAGAAGTCGGTTAGACTCCACACAGAAAACACATTTGTGTGGGTTCAAGCATATACGATAGAATCGACAACGAATGAAAATGGCTCGAAGGTGTGCCGGATGGTCACTACGATGCATGGAATGCGTCGGTAGGTCATCTAGATATGGTTGTACAATGTGCTTAATATCATGAAAATCATAAGACATGGCACGTTGAAAAGTCACACCGGCGTTCTTTAAACCGAAGGGTAGTTTCCTATAGGAAAATGTGCCCTAAGGACAAATAAAAGCAGTTTTGTGTTGCCACAGGCAAGATGTTGATTTAATTATAGCAGGAGACACCATCCATTAAAGAGAAGATTTCACTCCCAGCACAATCGTCGACAATCTAGTCAACGAAGGGGGTGGGAAAGTTGTCCTTAGGACAAGATTGATTTATATCCCTATAATCAACACAGACACAGATCGTACCTTGTTTCTTGTTAACTGGAACAAGATTGGATACCCAATCAGTTAAAGCCATGGGATAAATAAAGCCATATTTAAGAATTTTTTCAACTTCAAGCTTAATAGCAGTTGATTTAAGGGGGTGGACCGGATGAATTTTCTGCCGGACGGGTCTAGCGCCTGGGTACGTCTTAATTTCATGTACAACAATATGAGGGTCAATACTCAAAATTTCTTCATATCTCCAAGTGAAGATGTCATGAAACTCTTGGAAAAGTTATTTATATTAGACAACCTCACCAGTGGAGCACAAAGCTCCGATGTGAACATTTTCAACAATGCCAGGTTTAATGGATATGTCGAGGGGGATGGTGGGAGAAATATTATTTAATTTCCCTTCATATAACACGTTGTTTGATGGCTCAGGAACAGAGGAAATGATAGTAACGATCGATGAAGTAGAGATCCATTGGTAACTCTCGATGGTGTGTTGTTCGAGGAAGAGAATGGAACGATGATGTTCATCATCCCAAGGGGTATCTTCCATCAACATAACCGACATAATCATCTCGTCCATGGGAAAAATAACATGGAACGGGTCAAGAGATGAATCACTTAGAGGGAGGTTAGAATGAGTTGTCGATTGAATGGATTGATAGGCGGATTCAACCGGACTTAAAGGCATTTGGTTTCCGTAGCAAGGATAATCACCAGGTTTGGGTATTACCAACAGGTCAGAAGATATGTGAGTTTGGAAAACTAAAGTGGAAATCATGTTGATCGAGGAAACCAAAGGACGTGGAACATTGGGAGGTGGGATCAGGGATGTGCCCGTCAGAGTGGAATCTTTAAGTAGGCCCACACCAACGTTCTCATACCCAGGAGGTGTCTTCGCGATAAAAGGTATATTGCTAGTACGGGTGTCAGAGTTGAAAAAGGCTAGTTGGTCGACAGTGATGACCTTTCGCTGATGTGGAAAACATAAAATGTGGAAAAGGGTAGACACATCGGCGCACATCGCATCAATCTAGCTATGGCCAAGTAAGAGGTTATAATCAAGAGGTGCATCGAAGACCTCAACTTCAACGTTGACCGATTTGCCATCCAACGTAATAGACAACGAAGGAAGTACACTGTAGGGTTTAAAGCCAGAGCCATTGAAGGCTTTAAGCGTGTTATGTGATTCAGCAAGAGGAGGAGAGCCAATGGCTTTCCAACAAGAAATAGACATTACACACGTGGAGGCACCCTCATTAATAACAGTCCTACAAATGTTCTTATCGGAGACAACAACTTGTATTTGGAATGTTAGTTGAGGGGGGGGGGTCTCAGAATGTGATCTTCGAGGTCAAAAATTATCAAATTTGTATCCGTAGGATCAATTACACTAATATCCTTTAGCAGTGCCTTCTGTTAAGCAGTGCAACTTTGAAGGACTTCGAGAGCCGACATCACAGAAGGTGCTTGCACCAGATCTTCTACAATACTGTAGTTTTGGGCAACACATGCATGAGGGTTGAAGGCAGACTTTCGAACAACACCCTATGGGGGAGGGTGAAGAAATGTATCAATACTCGATCGTTCGAGATGAAGAGGACCATTTGGAGGTGAAGTTGAAGGAGGTTGTTGAACCAATGAAGGTGTTATGTCATCAACCTTCTCCTTTGAGGAAGAATAATTTTTGGCTTGAGTGGTGAGTGTAACGCCATTCTTTCTGGAATCACCAGTACACATGAGTACATAAGAAGTAGTAAAGGGAGAGGGTTGGTCATGGATGACCAGTTGGGCCTGTTGTTGAGAAGAGAAAGGTTGAGACAAAATGGCAGGTGTGGGAGGTTTCACAGTCCCTTGGAGGAACTTAGTAACCTCGGCCCATTGTGGACAATCTTTCATATAGTGATTGTCACCACAGATAAGGTAAGGGTATCGGGGTTTGTGCTTATCCTTATCATCAACAGGTTGGGTTTTGGCTTTCTCATATTGTGGGTTATTTTTATCCTCCTTATTCTTACCCTTCCCTTTTTTGGACTTATTCTTTCCGGCAGGGGTAGATTGAACAGAGTTAACCTCGGAGGTTTTGTTGGTGGGAGGAGTAGGAGACGGAGCATTTTGAACATTAACAGCATTAGACTTGGGGTCGGTGGGAGAGGCTTACATATTTTGAGGTTGAGCATGGAAAGTGCCAATCACACCATCAGTTGCATGAGAAGCAGGAGGGGTAGGTGAAGTAGCGGTAGTAGAAGGGTGAGGTGCATCAGGGAGTAAGTCATAAAGAAGACCCATTTGTGAATAAACGAGGTCAAGGTACTGAGCATGACTGATAGCATGTTCTTCAGTGACAACTCCACCCATAGAAATATCATGAGAGATCTCATTCACAAATGATTTCGTGAACCACTCTGCCAATAACTGATTGGGAAGATCGATTTTGATCAAATGTCGTCTTCGTCTCCACTCATGAATGTGATCAGAGATGTGAGTGGCCTTAGTTTGTTTGAAGGAACTCAAGATCTCAGTTCCTGTTTCATAATGGATCAGTAATTGGTAGTGTGTGAGGAAAGCCATGGCTAGGGTATTAAAGTCAGTGAAGAAACCTCGTGGTAGTTCTATATACCACTTTGCAGCCGAACCCATGAGATTTTGTTGGAAAATTCATAACCGAATGGAATCATCCATCAGAGAGTTCGATGAACACCAAAGGTGGAAAGTCATGACATGGTTGTTCAAATCCTCTCCTGGTTTACCGTCAAATTTTGGGATGTCGGACGGTAATTTGGTTGGTATAATGGGCCAATGGGGAGAATGTAGGATAGGATCATTCAAGATTCTAGACAAATCAGGTAGATCCAAAGTGGCTAAAAAGGGTAATTTTCTATTCATAGGAGGATACTGGTGAATTTGGGGAGGGAGTCCCATTGGTATACTAGTAGGACCATAAGCAGTATGTATGTGAGGAAAAGGTCCTAACAGATTCAGACGTGTAGGCGGAGGCATGTAGCCCATAGGGTTGTACTGATTGGAGATGTTCCCTTGGGGAGGGACACTAGATTGAACGTTCGAACCCCAAATGGGATTGGAAGAACTGAGGTATGACTGGCCCAAACTAGGGGGTATAAAAGAGCTAACCTGAGGTTGTTTCCCCCCAGATGATTATGGATTTACCTGAATAAGAAGATTCCAATATTGGGCTAGTGATCCAGGCATGTTCTTTCCATATTGTGGATTATATCGTCCGAGTGGGGGTTGTCCTCCGAGTGAGGATGATGTCCCAATTTGAGTTTGACCTCGAAATTGAGTTTGCCCCCCTGGGTTATACTGTTCTCCACTAGGAATCTGATAACCAGAAGTGAATAACGGAGTAAAAATTCCAAAGGTGGTACAACCACTGGGTCTGAATCCTCCTATAAAAGGTGGATAAGACCCTCTGAAGTGGAACTGGGATGGTTTCGGAATAGGACCGAAAGCAGCATTATACCCAAGAGGAGTAAAGACTCTAGAAGCTCTGGATGGAACTTGGGTAGGAATGGGGATAGAAGCATTCAAAGAATTATACCCAAGAGGGAGTGATGAGATTTGTCTAGACGAATGTGATGTACGAATAGGAGATTGGCTAGCCATCGTGTTCCCAATAGGGATGATTGTAGTGTTTGGGACCATTATGGAATGGGCCTGCTGACAAGGGATAGTTGATTTAGGACCAACTTCTGAACCAGCGAAGAAATAGAAAACTGTATTGTTAAAGTGGTCTAAATGTATCGTAAATGTAACAGATGTCTTGGGTGGTTTGAAAATGACAGGTATCTCAGCTTCTCCCTCTGATTCGGGAGGGTTCCATCTAGAAGTTGGAGTTCGATATATGTCAGTGGTCCAAAAAGGATCTTCGTTTTCAAGGCCAGCACGGATTCCAGTTGGTATTCCATAAGTTTCAACAACAAGTTCTTTGGACGAGTTAAGTTGGAGAATATGTCTCTCGTATCCAAGAGGTAAGAGGAAAGCATCGAAAGAATTGGAAATGATTCGAAAACTTTCTAAAGAGTCATTTCACTCCACTTGTGAAGGTATGTGGTCTTGGATCTCACTCTGTTGAGGAGAGTCCTCTAGTGGATTAGGGAGAAAGGGTTGGGAAACTTCCAGATCTTCCGGAAGTAGTATTTGTATCCTACGCAAATGGCATGGAGGGTCAATGTTGGCCGAACCAAAAATTGTACGAAAAAAATCTATGGCCAACTATGTAAAAAAACAACACTCGCTAGTAGAATCTAGGAATCAAAACCAAGA